>QRDG01002535.1:1001140-1078881 GCA_012064385.1 Puccinellia tenuiflora
TGATGGGTGCGGTCTGGAAACGCCGTATGACTTTTCGACCAAATCCAACGAAAATCGAGATCCTGTTAAGGCGACTAGAGAAAAAACTTCTACGTGCGGATAAAAAGTTGTTCTGGGGTGCTCTCGGGGGACGGCGGCTGGAGATGCTCTTAAGAACTAAATATTTCTTATCCATATGTTGATATTGATTTACTGGGCTAATTCCTAGTCCTAGTCCTCGGTTAAATCTTAAACAAGTCCAGACGGATGGAGGGGTAAATTCCATCTAGACCAACCGTGCCATAAAGATTTCTTCACGGCTAACCGGAAGTCGACTTTTGTAACCATATGATACGTCACTTTTCATTAATAACTAGCAAACATGCCCGTGCGTTGCTACGGTTCTGAAAAAATTACTGAAAAATATCACACGACTCAAATTTTACCAAAAAATCGATCGGCCCGTATAATCCTAATTGCACTTCGGCATTTTATCTTAATATCTAATATTAAATATGTCCGAGCTTTGCAACGAAGTAAATGTTGTTGAGTATTTTTACCACAAAGCTTAGTGTTCTGACTGTTCTCATATGGCACGCCACTTGGCTGGCCCAAGAGTGCATGCGCTTATGGAGGAGTGCGCCAGGTGCCACTAAAAGGACGTCGTACGAAAATTGAAGTTTGATTGAAAAGAATGCAACGGGCCATAGATTTTGTCAGACGAAACGATGGATCGAACATGATGTTTGAAACCACGGAAGCTTTTTTACTTTTCTTAGAGAAGATTGTGCAGTGTTGTGAAACTATAAAAGTATTATGTAGCATACGATTTGAATTATGTTAAGTATTTTAGTGCAATTTCCGAACAACTCATTGGTGAGTCATTTGGTCCAAATAAAATAGATCCATTTATTTATTTATTTATTTTAAGAGCTCTTTTACGGTGCTTGGAAAACTACCGCAGGTAGTTTCCGGTAGCTCCCGATCGAAAATTATTCTAGCCGTCTGATTCGTACGTGGTACTGCTAAATTATTTCAGCCGTCCAAGTATTGAAAGAAAATTATCTATAATCGCGCAGGGGTATTTTGGTCATTTTTCATTTGTCCACGAACAAATTGCTTATCCACGTCCGCCTGTCGATCCGCTGACTGCGGCGCCGCCGCCCTCCTCGTTCAAGCGCCCGCCGCCGCCCTCGTCGTTCAAGCGCCCGCCGCCGCCCTCCTCGTTCAAGCGCCCGCCGCCGCCCTCCTCGTTCAAGCGCCCGCCGCCGCCCTCGTCGTTCAAGCGCCCGCCGCCGCCCTCCTCGTTCAAGCGCCCGCCGCCGCCCTCCTCGTTCAAGGTGATTCCGGCACCGTCGCTTTCCTCACCAGTTGAATCGGAGCCGCCGGTATTGGATCTTCCGGCCACCTCTCTGTCCTCACAAAGGTAGATCGATCCTTGATCGCCTGCGGGAGCGGAGGGTACCGTCCCCTTCTTGGGCGCACGCCGGAGGAAGAGGCCCCCTTCACGCAGCACGCAGACTGGCACTGGAGCGGCCCCCGACGCTCAGGTCAGAGGCCCGCCGCATCGACGCCCTCCGCTACCTTCCCTCAGCCCTCTCGTCCGTTGCCCGACGTGCTGCCACTGTAAGTACTTTAGTAGTTGGGAGTGCTGTTCATGGCGTTGATTGACAATTTCTTCGTTACCTGATGTTTACAGCCTTAGAGACTAACTTACTAAGCATTGCATGATCATTTGTGGTGTTCATCAAAAGAATTTCTTGCCTGATGTTTACAGCCTTAGAGGCACACTAGTACACAACATATATCACATTGTGGTTGGAACTTACGTTTTTACAGGGAATGTGAAGATTATATTTTCATAGAATGAGAGTGGTACTAGATTTTCTGCTCGCATTGGTCTTTGAGACGCTGCTGTAGTGCTTCAGTATTAGACGGCCCTTTCAATAAGTTGATACATGTAGTGCTGGTATTGTGTGCTCTGTGTGTGATGCCCCTGCGCTGGTGCCTGTGCTGTTGCCCATGTCGTTGTGCTTGTTGGTCAGGCTAGTGAAGTATGTAGGCTTATTTTCCTCCCTTCTGTCCTTTGAAAAACTTGACAATGCATTTTTATTTAGCCATGTAGTAATCACTAATAAAGGTAGCGAAATATAATTGTTAGAGTTGTTGAGGCTCTGTAGTTCACAATTCATGTGGTAGCTAATAAGATAGGTTTTAACATTGGGGGAAAAGCACAATAAGCTAAAATTATTTTTCTCGATAGTTCTCCAAAAGTTATAATTCAGACGATTCTACCCAATACACTGAATGCGGATAATTCTAGTTCAACATTCTTTTAAGTCGAGAACCAGACAGTTAATTGTCAGCACTCAGTACTTCAAGTTCAAAAGGCATATTAACTTCATATGATCGATCAAATGCTAGAACCATGTTCTCTGATTGTAGTAAGACCACTGATCACGTCTTTTTGAATGTTGTACCAAGGTATATGTTGGCTGTGGTTAAGTGTGTTTTTACTATTCTCTTGCATATCTGAAAATATTCCTTTCGATACTTTTTTTTTCACGCATCAGTCTTTGCCCTTTTTTGGTCTGCCAGACGATTCACTTATAATTGTTTCATTGATATGTAGGAAGCCATGGCCGAGTCCATGGCTGAGTACCGTGACATTGTCAGCCGGATGTTTGATAGCGAGGATGAAGGTTTTCGGTTCTATAACGGTTATGCTCTTGAGAAAGGTTTTAGCGTGCGTAAAGGATATGTCGAGTGGGATGGAGCCAAGAAAGAGATTATTTTGAGGAAACTTGTCTGTAGTCGCGAAGGTTGCCGTGAAGAGAAGCACATGAAGAGGAAGAGAGAAGATAGGAAGAGGAGGCCGCGGAATATCACTCGTGTTCATTGTAAAGCCAAATTGGTCATTGCTAGAGTCGAGGAGACGGGGCGGTGGTTTGTGAAGGATTTCAACGATGAGCACACCCATCCTCTGGCCCCACGGGACCTAGCTTGTCTGCTGCGCTCACACAGAAGAATCAGCGACGAGCAGAAAGCGGACATTATAGAGATGGAAATTTCTGGGATCCGCAAACACAAAATCATGGATGTATTGTGCATGCAATCAGGTGGATATAGTGATGCTGGATGCACGATTAGGGACATTTATAATTTCTGCCATCTGTACAAGCAGGAAATAATCTCTGCCGGTGATGCTCAGACGGTTATCCGTCACTTCATGGCTCGACAAGAAAAAGATCCAGATTTTTTCTTCAGGTACTTGGTAGATAAAGATGGCCATCTGAAAGGATTATTCTGGTCCGATAGTCAAGCACGGCTTGACTATGAGGCTTTCGGCGATGTTGTTGTTTTTGATAGCACCTACAGAACCAATAAGTACAATCTGCCATTTGTGCCGTTCGTGGGGCTGAATCACCACCGCAGCACTGTTAT
The DNA here is from genome assembly GCA_012064385.1 of Puccinellia tenuiflora. Lineage (NCBI taxonomy): Eukaryota > Viridiplantae > Streptophyta > Magnoliopsida > Poales > Poaceae > Puccinellia > Puccinellia tenuiflora. The sequence goes on from QRDG01002535.1 coordinate 1,004,564, forward strand.
TTTTGGTTGTGGTATTATTTCTCATGAAACTACAGAGGCGTATGAGTGGTTGCTGCGGACATTTTCAGCTGCTATGGCACAGAAGCATCCGATATCAGTGATCACTGATGGGGACCTTGCAATGCAGAGAGCAATCAGGGTTATATGGTCTGCCTCGAACCATAGGTTGTGTGTATGGCATATTCAGCAGAACATTGTACGTCATCTGCATGATGACGCGGTTAGGGAAGAGTTTAGAAGTTTCATATATGATTCCTCTTCCATAGAAGAGCATGAGAGAAAATGGGTGGAGTTCTTAGAAAGGAATCAAGTAACAAGTGAGGAGTCGTGGCTGCATCAGATGTATCAGATGAGGAAGCTGTGGTGCGCTCCATATCTGGTGGGACGTTGTTTCTTAGGCGAATGTGGGAGTGGGAGTATTCCAATGCGATGCGGAAGCCCGTGGGTTCCTCGTATAGCACAGAAATTTGTAGGGCGCCGAATGGTATTTACGTGTACTCACTTTAATATTCCATAATCAGGAACTACGTGAAACAGTTCATCCCACCGGTCCTAAATTAGTGCATTATTTTTATGGCAGGTACATGTCCCATTTCATGTACATGAAATCCATTGGCTACTACTGGTGTTTAATTTCGACATTGAAGAGATTCAGGTCCTCAACTCCCTCCCAAAATTGCGTGACAAGGCCAAGGAAACTGCCCTGGTAAGCGTGCTCTTACTGCCTCTGAAGGTCACATGGCACATAAAGCTTCAAAATAAACTAACGCAAAACATTTCTATTACTTATCGTACACCAGGTCGAGGCCATACAGTCATGCATTAACGAGGCGGTCGAGGGTGGCTTGGTATCACCAACTACCCCCATCAACATTACCATGTGGAAAACCAAATGCTACACTGACATACCTCTACAGACGGATGGGTAAGTATATCCTCCTAAATTACTCCTAACCTACAAAAGATTATTCCTCGCCTACGAAAGTTATAACAGATCCGAGGGAGTAATAAACTTCAACTTTACATTGCAGCTATTCTTGTGGGGCGTACACGCTAAAGTACATGCTGTCATGGAACGGCCATGCGATGACCGAGTATTTCAAACAGGTCAGCAAACTAAAAAAATTCATGAACTTTCTATGGCTTCACCCATATGCTAACATATGTGTTCTATCAAATTTAGGAACTGATACACATTTTCAGCTGGAAAATATGTTCTAGCCTCGTGCGTTCAGATTGCAACCGGCTCAAAATGGAATCGTACAAGAATCCTATAACGGTTAGTGCTACACAAGTGACAATGTATTTCATCCATTTACTACTTTAGACATACACAACTGATATTGTATTCCATCTATTCTGCTGTACAGAAGGAGGAGTACGATGCCCGCAAAGCACAGGAACCTAAAGGTGCAGACGACGACATCATCGAGATCAGCAATCCTGATGATGCCAACAAAACCAAGGAACCAACTAAGCGAAGACGTGGACGTCCTAGGAAGAATGATCCTGTTCGTACAAAACCTCCACTTAACCCAGTCAAAACACAATTTGCCACCGAGACTATCAATCAACGTGTGACGGCGCGCACCCGCAAAAAATCACAGCTGAAGCAGCCTCCATACATAACACCATGACGTTCACGGAGAGTGGGAGTTCAAGGGCAAGTTTACGGGAAGAGCCATTCATGGGCAGTTGAAGACGCATCATCTTCATAGCATGTTCTACAGTTTATGAATATTTATGTTTTTCACTGTTTTCAATTCATGGCTATATTTATGAGGCGGACCAGGAAGTCAAATACTGATAGTGATTCACATGATTCTTATTATTGACACAGTTCTACATAACGTAGTGTCCACAGTTGCAGTATCTTGTTAACATGAACATCCGACAGAACAAACCCCCAGAACATGTTATCTTGTTGAGAATCAGCCACCAGATGGCATCAACGATCAATCGTGATGGCATGGAGCACAGGTGGCATTCACTTCATGGTCCTAAATGCAGCACCAGATAGCTCACAATCCAAACATACAATCCCATTGGAGTTTTGTTTCCGTGGCTAGCCGAACAGCACTTTGCTAGAATATACCAACCGAAAACAAAGCTTTCTCAAATCAAAACATTTTCCTCTCTCTTCATGGCTAGTTACTACTTCAACCACGCATTCTAAACGTGCACTTATGTGTTACTCTCGGTGTCAATCTGTGAGCGCTACTACCTATGCCCCGTTGACTCTAAATAGGTTGCAGTTTTTTATTTTTGCATTAGAATGAGTGCGGGTGTATAACCTCTGAAATCCGAAATGACGGAATGGTCAACAGGAGCAGCTCAGTTCCTTCAAGGAGAAGAACAGGATGATAGCAGAATGTGTTCCTTTCGGGGAGAATTTGCATTCTGTACAACTAAGCAAAAATTGTCACCTACTAATCAAATTTGAAAGACAAACACTTCCTCCGGGGGAAACATTAACAAACCGAAGAAATGAACCTAGCTACACAGTTGCGCACGGTACAATCATCATCCCGTCGGCACAGGCAGATTCTCTCCTTCTCCCCGGAAGCAAAAGTCATCTCCAATAATAATCCGTGCTAGTTCTACTAGTGCAGCAAATGCGAACGTGAATGAATACGGGGACGGCAGATGCGTGGTAGTAGCGGCGATGGTACTTACCGAATCGGTTGTCGGAGTCGAGGCAGCGTGTGAAACCGCCGACGGGGTAGAGCATGTCGAGCCTGAGCGAGCGGCAGAGCTCGGGGGACAGGCCGATGAAGGTGGTGACGCCCCCCCAAGTTGGCCCCCACGGCCGCCGCCGCCGCTGTGCTCGTCCCCACCACCAGCCGCCGCCGGAACAAGCTGGTGACGGCCCCGAAGTTGGCCCCCACGGCCGCCGCCGCCGCCGTGCTCGTCCCCACCACCAGCCGCCTCCGGAACAAGCTGGTGACGCCCCCAAAGTTGGCCCCACGGCCGCCGCCGCCGTCGTGCTCGTCCCCACCACCAGCCGCCTCCGGAACACCGACGCGAGCACCGCGAATCCACCTCGCCGCTGTCGGCCCCGCGCCACCGCCGCGGCCAGCCTAGCGCCGGGTGCTGGTGGTGCGAGCACCGCCAATCCACCTCGCCGCTGTCGGCCCCGCGCCACCGCCACGGCCGGCCTAGCGCCGGGTGCTGGTGGTGCCTCGCCGCGGCCGGCCTAGCGCCGGGTGCTGGTGGTGCCCCGCGTCACGAGGCAGCCGCCAGGTAGGGATCGAGAGAGTGACCGTGGGAGAGGAGGGATTTGGGATTTGGGGATCGATCGAGAGAGTGACCGTGGGAGAGGAGGGATTTGGGGATCGTGGGGAGAGAGAGTGACTGGGGCCGGCGGCGGATGGAATTACGTAAATACCCTTTTAATTTCACATAAAAAATAATATAATCTCGGTAGTTTCAGGTGGTTTCAGGTACTTTTTTTCTGGTAGTTTTCGGTAGCTCCTATTTTTCCACCGTCAGATTTAAGCAGATGGACGGTTGTTAAAATTACCAACTACCCTAAAACTTGTATTATTTTAAATTGCTAAAAAGGACATGCCCTCATCAAAATAAAATAAATCGTTGAGTGCACTGGACCAACATTCCGCGGAAGAATAACTGACGCCATCAAATGGACAAAAAAATAGATGAAAAACACACGTGCAAACACAAAATGAAGGCGTTATTGGAGTTGCCGGACACCGGACATATCATTTGTTCATTCAATGTCAAATCGGACCCAAATATCATAGATTTAATTTCTTACTTCCTCTCAAATCACAAACAATTGCGACCAAACTTGCACCGGAAGCACAAACAATTCCATCCCAAAAAAAAATGCATTGAATTCCTCAAAAAAAAAAAAAACTACCATGTTTTTTTCGTGTAAACACTACGACGACATTCGAATGCAGAGTTCTACACGCTGAATACATAACATTGAGTTCAGAGTAGTACACGCGATTCAGGGTGCTACCGTGCTAGAGCTTAGAGTGCTACACGCGGCAAAGCAAGAACTCGCACGCATCAGCAACACTGTTGTGCACGAGTGGCAGGGCGCGTGTCGACCTCGACTTGAGGAGCACCGCGGCGAGCGTTCGGAGCCTCTGCCGCTATCGCACCATGCCCTCCTCATCCCGCCGTGTCCAGCCGAAGACCGCTAGCTGCATTGCCAAATCGGGCAATTGCCACGGTCAGCAGGTAGCACAACAACTGCAACGGATACCATGGCCGAATCGAGTAGCCGGGCGAGCGCGGCTCGACCGCATCTCCTCCCCAAAAGGCCGACGCGCACGGAAGGTAACGGGCTCACGGCAGACCGGCGACGGCGGCCGACGCTGACAGAGTTGGGGTTGCAGTGGTGCGGAGAGGATGCAGAGGGCTTGGCCATCTAGGGAAACGCAGCGGCCGGTCCTCGCACGGTATGCATGGGCGAGAGTCGGCAATGGTGGCTCTGCCTCAGCGACGAAGCAATGTAAATAAACCGAAACGTTTTTTCGCTGAGACTTAAGCGGTGGCAGTGCCCGGCAATGGTGGCTCTGCCTCAGCGACGAAGCAATGTAAATAAACCGAAACGTTTTTTCGCTGAGACTTAAGCGGTGGCAGTGCCCGTAATTAAGCTTTAAAATGAGGATAATAAAGAAGTTGGACGAAAAAATTGGGAGAAGCAATTTTTTCTTTATTATTAGGTATAGATATAGATATAGATAAAGGAGATTGATCTGCTTTATTGCTTTCGGCGTCCACATCAAAGATCAGTGATGCACACGACCCACACTTTTGCACGATCGAAAAAAGACGAGAGAGGAATCAAGTAGTAGAAAAATTGGTCAACAAACTCTCTGCGCCGGGGTGTTCTTGGTTCTTCAGAAACATAAACATTGCATGGACGACACAAGAACACTGACGAAATAAAAACAAATTACATGGAGCTCGTCCAAGCTCAAATACAGGCACACCATTGGCAGTAAAATTATTCGATGGCGGGAACCATAATCCCTTTCCCTCTCGCAGGCTCACTTCACTTGCGGAGGAAGCTGAGGATGCGCTCCTGCATCTCGACCGCCTTCTCGCACCGCGGCTTCATGCAGTAGAAGACGTGCCCCTCGCCCATGGACTCGAGCAGCTCCACCTCGCCGCCGTACCCGCTCGCCTTCAGGCTCTCGTAGTACCAGACGCCCCTGTCCCGGAGGTCGTCCTTCTCGGCGACGCAGACGAGCACGCGCTCCCCGGCGATGCGCGCCGCGCTGCCGCCGGCCGCCTCCGAGAACGGGTTGGACAGCGGGTCGTCCAGCCCCTGCGTGCCCGGGCACAGGTACCGCCAGAACGCGTCCGCCTTGGCCTTCTCCGCCTTCCCCGTGGTGCCCTCCGTCCCGATGTCCGCCGCGCCGCCGAAGTACGGGTGCACGATGAGGGCGCCCCTGATGCCGATCCCGAGGCCGCCCGGGTGCTCCCCGGCGCGCACGGCCATGACGTGCGCGATGGTGCCCCCGGCGCTGCCGCCCGCCAGGAACACGCGGGAGAAGTCGGTGTGGTCGATCAGCCACGGCTCGGCGTCGGCGCCACGGCCGCCCGTGGCGTGGGAGGCCACCCACTTGAGCCCTTCCCACGAGTCGTCGTAGGCCGCGGGGAGCGGGTGCTCGGGCGCGAGGCGGTACTCGAGCGACACCGCGAGGACGTTGGCCGCGGCGACTAGGCCCGTCAGGTAGCCGTGCGTCATGGGGTCGGCGGCCGAGCCGAGGACGTAGGCGCCGCCGTGGTAGTACACGACGACGGGGAGCTTGGCGCCGCCGTCGTGGGTGCTGGGCGGGAGGAAGATGCGCGCCCAGAGGCCGTTGGCAGCGTCGATGACGACGTCCTTGGAGGTGACCCCCGTGGCGGGGTCGACGCCGGCCGGGATCGGCGGGAAGCTGTACCGCTCCACGCGGCCGCTCTTGTACTGGCGGAAGATGGGGCCGTACTCGAAGAGGACCTCATCGTCTGCGCCTGGTGCCGCCATTGGATGGGACGACGGCTGACCTTCGATCGCAGCGGCACTATGTAATGGTGGAAGAACCGGAGGATATGAGAGGCCGGTGCACCGAACGGTTGGTGTACCGGCGATGCGGCAGTACTTTGAAGCTTTTGGTGCGGGGCGCGGCAGAGGAGAATAGTGCTGGCGATAGTGGAGTGACGGAATGAGACCATATATGCTGTCGGTAGGGGGATCATCACTGCTCAAAGTTGGTAGCCAAAGCTGTAACCGGACTACCGGAGCCTTGTTTTAAAGAAATGGGAAGCGGGCCCGTAGCTTCTAGACGATCTATTTTTAGAGAGTTGATAGCATAAAACTACCTATAAAACTATCTGTTTTGGAGACTCAATTCTATTTTGGTACCTGTTTTGTTTTTAATCCCAAAAACCTGCCAGATTTTTTTTACACTTTCGTAAAAAACCCAAATCCGACACTAAACTCGAATTGACACCGGTTCGGACAACCTGGGTCCACCTGTCAGTTGACGTGGCAAGCTCTGAGAGAATTAACACCTAAACTGACAGTGGGCCCCACCTTTCAGTCAAATAAAAAATGCTGAAAAACTAAAAAAATAAAAAAAATCTAAAAATGGGAAAAATCTGAGAAAATAAATAAATAAATAATCTGAAAAGGAGGGGAAAAAATCCCCCGCACCAGCCGAGCCGACGTCCTCGAGCACTTGGTCGCGGCCGCAGCCGTCACCGCGTCCGCCGCGCCGCCACCCGCGGCCGGAGCGGAGGCGGCGCCGCCGATACGGCGGCGTACGTCGCCGCCGTCTTCCCCGTCGTGGTGGACTGCGCGCCTTGTTGGACACCCTGGCGCCACCACCCGCGCGCGCCGCCGCTGCGCGTGCTCCGCGCACTCGCCTGCTGCAAGCCGCCCCGCCGCCTGATGCGAGCCTCCACCGCCGTGCACAGCCGTTGGGGCACCGCCGCCGCAGCTGCCCCGCGGACTGCTCTCTGGCCGTGCCCGTGCGCCGCCCGCGTGCTTCGCTTCCCGGCTCCTCGCCACCCTGAGATTGGCCGGCGGACATCCCCGTGGCCACCTGCGCGGCGGACGTGGTGACGGCTGCGGCCGCGACCACCTCCGCTGCCGCCGGCAGCGACGCGAAGCGGAGCCGCTGGAGGGCGCACAGAGGGGGCAGACGGCACGCGACGGCCGCCCGCGCGCACGGTGACGCGGAAGCGGGGGGCGCCGCCCGCAGCGGCGGTGGCGCGGAGGACGGGGCCGCCGGCAGTGGGGAAGAAGTGGGGGCCGGAGTAGCAGCGGGTCGCGCCCCAGACGTGGGGGCCGGATGCGCGAGGCGCCGGCGTCCTCGCAGGCGCGCAGGAGCTCCGCGTTGGCCAGGCGCATCAGACGCCTTGCCTCCTCCGTCTCAGCGCCCCGCCCCACGGCCGCCGCTGGCAGCGACATGAAGTGGAAAAATAGATTCCCTTTTTTCTTCTCTTTTTAGATTTTCTTATTTTTTATTTGACTGACATGTGGGGCCCACTGTCAATCTCGGTGTCAATTCTCTCTCTGATGGCCACGTCATCAGACAGGTGGGGCCGGGCTGTCAGAACGGGTGTCAATTCGTGGTTAGAGCCAGATTTGGGTTTTCTGTGAAAACTCGGACAAAATGTGGTAGTTTCATGCGATTGAAACCAAAACTGGTACCAAAATGCAATTGATTTGGGAAAACAGGTAGTTTTACGCTATCAACTCATTTTTAGACAAAGTTTCTAGACTAATTGGAGCTGGTAAACTTACGCTTTTTTCTAGTGAACATGTGGTAAATTTAGGTGAGCTCTCCAGCTCAAATGCTTCCGGCCCAACGTGTAAATGTATGACGCTCCCCATAAGCTGGTACAATTAGGCCCAGCTTCTTTCTCGAAAAGAACAGGCCCAAATCCTGTCTCCATTGGTCCCCAACCCCTGATCCGGGAAAAACGTCAGAACCTATTGATGGATAAACCGAGGGTACATTCTGTTGGCTCGGATGTGGCGCGCACAAAAAAGTTGAAGAAGCAGGATCAACAAAGGTCTCTGGAGAAGATGGAACAAGATCAGGCGGGCTCCGTTGAGCGCCGCCAGGATCAATGAGTGCTTCGGCTTTCAACTGTCGTGGCCTGGCAATGCCGGGACAGTTAATGAGCTTCGCGATTTCGCGAGGAAATATGCCCCTACCTTACTTTGTGTAGTTGAAACTCAGATTCACAAAGTACGGGTTGAGAAACTTGCCTCATCTTTAGGTTATGATAAAGCTTTTGCTATTAGTAGTTCTGGCCGTAGTGGCGGAATTGGGATTTTTTGGAATAATAATCTAAGAGTAAAATGCACTGTAGGTCCCATAACTATTCCGTGGGTGTCAAGTTACTCCCTTAACTATGAAAATGCACATATGAGCCCTATATCTTTTTAAAGTATGTCGCCGACGGTCCTAAGCTCGTCGGAGCAGGTCTGACCTGCATACGTGGCGCTTTGACCCGTTTTGGCGGCAAAACTCCCGCTCGGAGCGGTTCGGAAACTTGCACTTACCCCCTTCCTGCTATAAGAACCATACTAAAGCCGCCTCCTCTCCCCATTTATCCCCAATTCCGTTCTTCTCTGTCTCCTCCCTCCCGCCATGGCTGCAAGCTCCCAGTCCTCCGCGTTCTCCATCGCAACGAAGAGCGAAGCCGGGGCAACACTGCCCCTTCTGAAGTGCGAGTGCTGCCGCCAGAGAACAACTGTTCAGTTGGTCTCCAAGTTGGAGGAAAATCCAGGTCGAGTTTTCTTCTAGTGCCCCAACCATAAGGTAAGATCTGACCATCCCATGTTGCTCTTCGTTTTGTGACATCTAAAATCTGTCCCCAACCTAAAATCTGTTCTCTTTTGTCTCGGTTCTGCTTTTAATTTCAAAAAAAAGGTAGTAAGGTTGGAGATGGTAGTTGTATTTTCTTTTTCTGGATTGAAGCGTATGTGGAGAAGCTTCTGAACATTGGAGTGGAAGTTTCACCTCTGGAACCCGAAAATCTTGCAATGGTAGCCGCGAAGCAAGACAAGATGGACGATATTGGGCCATTAACTATGGCTGCCATTACGGCATTGCATAAGCGAAGTAACAGGAGGGTGCAGGACAGTGTCAAGCATGCTAGGAGGGTGCAGGACAATGTGGACCATGATTGGAAGATGAAGTCAAGGTGTGTGCAGACGAAAGAAGATGTTTCGACAGAAATTAAGCTTCGGTTGGACGTGCTTGTAGGCATAGGAAATAAGATATTGTGTGTGTGTGTACTGATTTTAGCAGTTAATCTGTATGATGTAATGAAGAGTAACTAGATGATGGACTTGTGTTGTAATGGACTAGTGTTGGCACTGTATATCTTACACACAACAATTTCACAACTGAGAATAGTCACATAACACTGAATATTTATAATAGGATTTATAAAGTCTGAAATATAGATCGACAAGGGCCATCATAGTTGTGTTACACCAAAATGAAACTGATTTATCTCCAAAAGTTATCTACATTCAACTATCACTTGCAAGCTACTTCTTAGCCTTGGCAACTCGTTTCTTCTTCGGCTTGTTCACTTGTTCACTTGAACATTGCTTGTGGTGATCTTCACGGCATCCCTGCTGCGAGCAATGAACTGTGATTCAGGTAGGGGGCCTGGGAGCACCTGGGACTGCTGTGAAGTTTGCGCCTGTACGCATGGAAAGTTCATCCATCAAACATGACACACAGTTTATATACAGGATTGCACTAACATACACATAATTACTTACTTGCATCATGAGGGTTTCTTGCACAGATATTTGGCTAGTTTGTGCCATAATGCCTTCACTTTTTGTAGCAGATTCCTACAAACAGCAAAAACAACATTTTAACTTAGCAGATTCCTACAAACAACAAAAACAACAATTTACATCTTCCTCTTGCTAGTTATTGTACTTGTTTATCATAAGTAATGTTCCTCTTCACAGGAAGCTTTTTCCTCTTCTCTCCAGCTGCGACACTCACACACATTTTTGTTCAGATCAACAGTGTAAGTGTTTCAGCTCCCATTCCTTACTACAACTGTCAATACCCACATATTTTCTCACAACAAAGGACTTTGTCCTGCTGTCAGGAGATGCATACAAGAACCAAGGGCAGCCTTCTGCACAGTGAACCCTCAGTCTTTTCAAATCATTTTTTGCATAACTGATTTGAACTCTGTTTTGAATGATGTACTCCTGAATTGCTTTTCTGAGCTCAATCACAGTAGGGAACACCATCCCAAGTCTGAAATTTGGAGCTTGCATATCCTCTGGTCTGAATGGCCTCAGCTTCACCTTCTTCTTTTTCTTCTTTTTCTTGTCATTGCTATCTTCTTGCTGTTCTTCTGTTTCCGTCTCATACTCTGAATCTGATGGAGGAAGCTTAAGTTCATCACTTTCATATTCATCATCAATCTGTGTTCCTTTCTTCCTCAAGGCAATGATTTCCATATCAATGTTCTCCTCAAACAGATCATCATCATCCTTATCAACTTCGTTGTCACTGTCAATAAGGTCACTGCCAAAATTACTATCACTGTCATCACTTTCAGACTCGAGTATTGGGCTGGGAATACTAACATAAGCAGCTGGTTTTGGGCTGATCACAGGGGGCAATTCAAGAGATCCATTCATGCATATATATCATCCAAGTCTATGCCAGCGATCAAATCCTTCTCATTCACATACAGTTTGAAAAATTGGAACTTTGGAACAACTACAGTCATCATTAGAGTATCGCTGTCGTTGTCAATTACACTTGTTGTTTTTTGGGAACATACCCAAGCTGCTCCAAGAAATCCTGTATCCACAACATGGACCATGTCTCTACCTCACAATCATCAAAGAACTCAGTTCGGCAATCAACATATGTCTTGTTGTTTTCGTGCCCGCAAAACATGCCACCATGATTAATCTCTACTAAGAAACGCTCTTCCAACGGTCCTAGTGACAGAGAATTGGGAAAAATAGAGTCACTACATGGCCAGCATAAACTACGCTTCCTAAACATTGCAAATCCAGCAAAAAACAGAGAGAATCGAACAACAGACAACCATTAGGGTTAGGGTTCTTACCGTACTGCAGAGGAGGGTCTCCAGAGCGTCGGCGTTTAGGGGCCATCCTTGCGGAGCACGCGCCAGGTTCACCGTCGTCTCGTGTCCGCCGTTCACCGGTGCTCTCGCCCACCGGCCGCTGGGGATGCAACCGTGAAAGAACAAACGATGTCCCGGATGTCGCCTAGAGGGGGGGGGGGGGGGTGAATAGGCGATTAACACTTTTTCTATTTAGGGGCTTGATAATTGTGGAATAAAACTAGGTGTTTAAATTAACAAGCCAACAACCTAAAATTCTAGGTTTACCTAAAGTGCACCAACAACTTATGCTAAACAAGGCAAGCAACAAGGTGATAGCTAGATATAAACTTCAAGCACGAAGGCTATCACAATGTAAATTGCATAAGTAAAAGCTCGGGTATAGAGATAACCGAGGCACGCAGAGACGAGGATGTATTCCCGAGTTCCTCCTTGTTAAGGGAGTACGTCTCGTTGGAGGGGTGTGAGCTCGCCACAAAAGGCCTACTCAAGATGCCACAAAGGCCTCACCCTATTCTCCGATGAACCGCACCCAAAGGTTTGGTTCACCTTCAACTATCGGAATCCTTCGAGGAGAAATCCGGAGCCTTTACACCACTAAGCTTGGGGCACGCATCCACAACCGAATTGGAGGCTCCCAAGAATCACCACAACACCGTCTAGGGTCCAATGACCCAAGAGTAACAAGCTCCCAACCTTCAATCCCACGAATCACCGTGGGGAGCACAACCCGATGCACCTAATGCAAAAGGCAAGACCACACCAAGTGGTCAAATCCTTCACCCCAAAATCCAACCAAAGCAACTAATGCTATGGAGGGATTTAGGAGGAAGAACAAAGGAGAAACACCAAGAACTCCAAAATCTAGATCCAACGAGTTCCCCTCACTTAGAGGAGATTTTGTTTGGTGGAGTAGTGGATCTAGATCTCCTCTCTTGTTTCCCTAAATTTGGGCAAGAATCATCGGAGGGAAGTGGAGGAATCGAGCTCTAAAGATTTGCAACAATGGTGGGGAGAGAGAAAAATGAGCTACACTGAAAAATTTGGGAAGAACCCCTTTTTATAGGGCCACAAAAATGTGGCCGTTGGAGGGGAAAAAAGGAGCTGGCCCGACAGCCCGGCCTGCACCCCGACCTGGCCGGCTGGGCAGCTTTCCCAGCGAGCGAAGCCAGGAAGGAGCGAACAGGCGCGCCGGCCTGCTGCCCCGGCCTGGGCCGGCCTGCCCGCAGTGGGCCGAGAGGGAGCCCGAGCCGGCCGGCCTGCTCTCGGCCTGGGCTGGTCAGCCGGCACGCGGGTCGGCCGGGGAGGCACCCGACGTCTCCGGCCTGGGGCCGGCCTCGCACCCGGCCGGGCCGGCCGATCTGTTTTTTTTTCTTTTCTACTTTTTAAATTTCTGTTTTGAAAAATCGATCGAATCGAAAACGCAATAACTTTCGCATACGAACTCCGTTTTCGATAATCTTGGACTCGTTGGAATCGTCACAACGAGCACAACAAGAATATGCAGAGAAACATCATAGTCCAAGAATATATTATAAAAATAAATGGGGAAAGGTAAAAGCTCCCATTTGCAAATCGGAAATGTAATAACTTTCACCCACGAACTCCGTTTTTGATAATCTTGGACTCGTTGGAATCGTCACAACGAGCACAACAAGATTATGCAGAGAAACATCATAGTCCAAGAAAATATTATAAAACCAAATGGGGAAAGTTAAAAACTCTTTTTCGCAAACCGGAAATGAAATATCTTTTGCAAATGAAGTCCAAATGACATGAAACCAATTTTATTGGAAAGTTTCTTGGTGAAAGCTAAGTGCTTGTGGCCTTGAGGATGCAGTTTTTTTTAATTCACAGCCACCGGTCCTTCTTTTCTCCATAGGAACATGCTGGGTCTAGGGTGGGGCACCGCACGGTAGGCCGGTGGCTTCCGTGGCAACCGGCGAATGGGGCGCATGGTGCCTTTTCCCATTAGGATTCCGGCGCGCCTTCTTCTCCGGCGTCCCGTCTCTGGATTCAACCGGCCGGCAGGCCCGACACATGCGTGTTTCTTTTCGCTAACGATGAACAATGTTGGGGATATCGCTTATCGGGAACTTATCGGTCGACCCAAGATAAGGGGTAAATCGGCCGATTTATCGGCATATCGGCTGATTTATCAGCATATCGGCGAATTTATCAGACACTGAGAAGCGATAAATCGGCCGATTTATCGGAATATCGGAAGATATCTTGAACATTGACGATGAATGGCCACAGTTTTTTCGATAACCAGAACGGGCACGGTTTGTTTCTTCGTTAACCATGAACGGACACAGGTGACAACCGGCGCATGGGTGTTTTCTTTTCGCTAAGGATGAACGGGCACGGTTCGTTTCTTCGTTAACCAGAACAGGCACAGTTCGTTTCTTTGATAACCAAAACGGGGAACGGTTCGTTTCTTCGTTAACCAGAAGGGGGCATGGTTCGTTTCTTCGATAACCAGAACGAGACGCGGCTCCTACCACTTAACAGACGTTAACGGTAACATGAATCACGAGACTAAATCCGATGGCCGACACCCTATGCGCAGCTACCACCATGGGCATAAAATCTACGTCCAAACATACAATCAGAATCATTACAACATGTTACTCGTAGTGTGCCAAAACACCCCTTACAACATCAAGAAATAAAAATTTCTATAAAACGCTAACCTCCAGAATAAACAATGGAGGCACTGAACTCAAATTCCGGACTCACGAGTAATGGAACCGGCTCGCCCAGATCCCTTAAGCCACCAGATATGATGTGCCCGAACTCATTCCATGCAACATCCTTTTATCCTTGAGTCGTCGAGGTGATTGATCTAAGACGGGTCGGTGGTGCTAAAAGTGAGCACGCGGAGAGGCAAGATAATGGTCAGGCACAAGTTAGATTTTGCCTTTGGTTAACTCCAAAATGGTACATACGTACAAGAACAGTGGACATCGTTTGCATTTCTCTAGACATACCAGCTAATGTTCAACAAAAAATCATGATCAAAATTTTGAAAGAAAAATACAAGAAAGGTTTGGCGGAGGCTGAGGTTTGAGATGTGGCGGCGGCGCGCGTCACGGTTATTTAGTTGTACATGTATAGATCTAACCATTTGAGGCACTTTTTATCTAGAGGCAAAAATCAAAAGTGCCTCAAAGGTGCCTCTAAATGATAGTTATTGGAGGCACTATTTGAGGCACTTTTGATTAGTGCCTCTAAATGATAGTTATTGGAGGCACTAATCAAGAGTGTCTCTAATAGTTACTATTTGAGGCAAATAAAAGTGCCTCATATAGTATTCATTTAGAGGCACTTTTGATTAGTGCCTCTAAATAAAAACTTTTTGAGACACCATTTCTAAACTGCCGTTAATTACTAAATAATTTGAGGCATTATTTGTAAAAGTGCCTCCAAAAATAAATATCAGAGGTAGTTTTTAAATGTGCCTTTAGGAAAGTGCCTTGGTTTTGAGGATGTGACATAGTGTTGGTGGGGGTGCCAAGCTTAAAAACTTTCCTATTATATTTAGCATTTAGCAACAATTAGTCCAAATACTAGCATATTTAGCAAAAATTGGTTCAAATATTAGTAACTAATTGAATTTCAACAATTTTTTAGGGGGTGCCATGGCACTCATTGGCACCCCCACTGGATCCACCCCTGCATGTAGCGGCATGGGCATCATCTTCGCCCCCTACGGCGACCAATGGCAACATGCCCGCAAGGTCTGCGTCGTGGAGCTCCTCAGCGCCAAGCAGGTTACTACTAAATTTCATGCACCACCGGCCATTTTTTTTCATCTCTAAATTGTTCGTCCGAAGCCATGATATAGATAGGTGTGGACAATACCATATTTTTACATAGGTGAAACGCACGGAGGACATCAGGGTTAAGGAGGTCGGAAACTTCCTTCGTTCCATCTCCACCACCGCCTCCACTGGGGTCACGGTCAACCTGACGGAGATGGTGTCGGCGCTGACAAACGACATCATCACGCGGGTGGTGTTCGGCGGCAAGTGCGCACGGCAGGAGGAGTATCTGCGAGAGCTGGAGAATGTCACCGAGCTGGTTGGAGGCTTCTCCCTCGTTGACCTCTTCCCGTCGTCGCGGCTGGTCCGGCTGCTGAGCAACAGCGAGCGGCAGATGAGGAGGAGCTACGGCCGCATCCAGCGCATCATCGCCGACATTATCGAGCGCCGCCGGAAGGAGCTCACCATTGCGCACGCTGCTGCCGACTGTGGTGAGGAGAATTTGCTTGACGTGCTGCTCAGGCTGCACGAGGAGGACTCCTTGACACACCCTCTTACTTTGGAGGCAATAGGCATCATCATCTTTGTGAGTGTTCTTTTTTCGAACACACATTTCCTCGTTACAATTTACAAAAGGAGGCTAGCTGCTTCAGTCATTTGTTCATTCATCGTTCTTTGTCTTGTCCTGCACATACATCCACTACTAGGAAAGTGGCTATAGATGGAATCACTTTCCGTGGCGCACCAATATTGCCATGTGCCACAAAAATATATTCAGTGGCGCACGGCAGCTGGTGCGCCACAGAATTCTGGCCCTTTCTGTGGCGCATCTTTTCCTAATGCGCCACTGAAGGACAGCATTCTGTGGCGCATGGGGTCGGATGCGCCACAAAAATATGGTGGGGTCCGCCACCAATTATTTGATCTCAACCTTCTGTGCTTATTCTGTGGCGCATGGTGGCAAATGCGCCACAGAAAGTACCATTTTTGTGGCGCATGGGGTCAGAAATAGTACTTTCTGTGGCGCATGGGGTACCGTGCGCCACAGAAATGTTGAAATCAGATCACCCCCCCCCCCCCCCCCGATCGCCTTTTCAGTTTTGCAAACAAGAAAAGAAAATGATAAAAATTTCAAAAAATAAAATCCTTTTAGATATAAGGAAGGTTTAGGGTCTAGTTGTTAGGAAAAATTAAAAATACACATTTTGACTTTTTTTTTCCAAAGTAGGTGAAAAAATATTTAAACGGACATAACTTTTGCATACGACGTCGAAAAAATGCGTTCAATATCTCAAAAAAAACTAGAGAAAATTTCGGACTCGATTTCACCTGGATTTACCCGGTTGGACTTTTCTCAGATTCTCAAAATTCCAAAAGAAAAAAAGTTATGACGAAAAGAAGAAATTTTCCTGCAAAATCAAAAAAATTGGGGAATAAATTCTGTGGCGCATATCTAGCCCATCCGCCACAGAATTGTTTGACGGGATTCGAAGTTTGAATCCTGCCGGCGCCCCCTTCTCCCTCTCTTTTCTCCTTCTCTCCTCTCATTTACTCCTCCTACTTCTCCTCTCCCCTTCTCCTCCACTTCTCCTCTCCCCTTCTCCTCCCTCCTCCTTCTCAACTCAACCCCGGCGACCTCCTCCTCCTCCACCACCTCCGGCGACCTCCTCCTCCTCCACCACCTCCGGCGACCTCCTCCTCCACCACCACCTCCGGCGACCTCCTCCACCACCACCTCCGACGACCTCCTCCTCCTCCACCACCTCCGGCAACCTCCTCCTCCACCACCACCTCCGGTGACCCCCTCCTCCACCACCTCTGGCGACAACCTCCTCCTCCTCCACCACCTCCGGCGACATCCTCCTCCTCCTCCACCATCTCCGGCGACCCCCATCCTCCACCCACCCACCTCCGACGACCCCCTCCTCCACCCACTTCCGACCAAAGCCAGCTACGGCCATAGCCACGAGCACCACAGCCTCCGACGAAATTCTGGCAAAATTCCGGTGGCGCCAGATCCAGATCTAGATCTGGCCGCCTTTTTTTAATTCAAAATAAAAATTCTGTGGCGCATGGTGGTGGGTGCGCCACAGAATTATTTCTGTGGCGCATGGTGGTGGGTGCGCCACAGAATTATTTCTGTGGCGCATGGCCGTGCGCCACAGAATTAAAATTTAGTGGCGAGATATCTGTGGTGCATCCAGCTTTTTCCAGGATGCACCACAGAAAGACAAAAAAGGTGCGCCACTAATTAGCATGTTTCCTAGTAGTGATCAGTCCATCCTGTATGTGTGCTCCCGTTTGTGTGTGGAGATGGATTTTTCTAAACAGGGTACACCATACAACCTCACCTTTTTTTTGGACATTTTTTGTTGTACCAAAATTTTGAAAACAAATATCGACACATTGTGGTACAAAAGTTATATTGATCTGTGAAGTTTGAGGTTAATAAGTTGTGCTATTTGAGAGAAACTAAAAAGATAAAATCTGATGGATTTATATTTAGATATATTTGCTACCACTTGTTATTTTTATGTAGGCCACATACTATAACTTTTTTCTCTGGATATTTTTGTGTGGCATTATATAATCTTGTACTACACTCATCCTTTTTCATTGTTTTGATTGTTGTGATTTGGTATGAAAACAAAAACCAAAAGTTAGTGAAGGTGTAGGTGTCATGGTGCTCTCTCACAACTTTTCGTTGGGCGAAATGTTTTGTTCATCTATTTCTTCTCTTGTTTCTACATTTTTTTTTTGAAAACGGGGAGTATAACCCCGGACTATGCACCAATTACTATACACAACCATCTTTATTAATAAGTTTATGTTGTTGCTACTATATGTGTTCATATTGTATAACCCACAAGCATCCTATTTTCAGGACATGTTCGTAGGTGCCACGGAGACCTCCGGAATTACAGTGGAGTGGGCTATGTCAGAGCTCTTGAAAATCCCGAAACTATGAAAAAGGCACAACTAGAGGTCCGGAAAGTACTTGGTCAGCAACGATCTGTCATTACCAATAACGACCTTTGTGACCTCCACTACATGAGAATTGTGACCAAGGAGGTCTTGAGGTTGCATCCACCTGCTCCTCTGCTTCCCCGAAGGGCAAGACAAGCCTGTGAGATCATGGGATATAAATTTATTAGAGGCACTAACGTACATGTCAATATATCAGCGATTTCTCGGGATCGTAGGCACTGGGATGCCCCTGAAGCATTTAAGCCAGAGAGGTTTGAGAATACCAACATATATTACAAGGGGGCACATTTTGAATTTACACCTTTCGGGGCCAGAAGGCGGCAGTGTCCTGGAATGCAGTTTGGCACATCAACTGTCGAGATTGCATTGGCAAATCTATTGTACCACTTTGACTGGGCGATTCCCGATGGGTCTAGTCGGTAGGTGGAGGTGGGGTGGCAATGACTCTGTCTTGGCGTTCATGCCCTAGTGGTCCCCACCTCCCTCTTATAGCCGGTGCGACAGGGGCCCATCACCCAAAACGGTTTGGGCTCCCCCGATCAGGGAGCCGAGTCAAGGAGGTGGTGTGGAGATCAACCTAACAATCTTCCCCTTGATCTCATCTTTATTCTTTTCTTTTTATGTTCTCTTATCTCATTTCGTCATAGATTGGTATATAGAGCATGTTTCATCGTCTCAGCTCAATTGCCGATAGAATCAGACAGCTACAATGTACTCCTCCATTCAGAAATAGACTATTTAATCTTTTGGGCCTCTTTATTGTCCGGAAACCACATAGACTATACCATAAACCCATGTCGACTGTGTGTTCTCCAAAACACACTAGGCGGTAAGCCTTTAATTAGCAGATCTGCAAACACTTGTGTGTTTGTTTTATCTGTTCCTCTTATGCTCCAAGAATTTCAACATAATTCCGGACTTTCTCCTTTACAACGTATAACTTTGTGTCAATGTGTTTGGCACCACACTTGACTCGTTGTCTTAGGAGTGAATTACTTAATGGTTATTGCTGTTGTCAACCATTATCAATTCCGGGTACAGGTTTCCATGACCATTTTGCCTGTCCCTCAGCCTCATATGATGCTATAAAGTGTCTTTACATCACACTGATGTCAATCTTTTAATTCCTTTGGAGCTTTTCCACACCAAAACTCCAAATGTGAAATTTAGCGACAATTGTGGATTTCGCTATACATTTCACAAATTCTTTCAGAGTACTCACAACCTTTTGAGAGCACTCTTATAGACCTATCTTTGTACTCCCAACCTTTTGAGAGTTTTCTTTTAGCATGAGGCCGATATCCTTGATTCCATTCCAGTGATCTATATCTGGATTGGACATTGCCAAAACAACCCGGATATGTGAATTGTCAGGGTAATATTGAGCAACCAACAGCGGAAGCATATGGTATCATATCCATTTGATCCGTTCTATGTTATCTCTTGGAACACTAAAGTTCCCAATTCCATTACCCTTGTCAATAAGAACAGGCGTAGGTTTTCTCGACATGCATGCTATAGAGACTTCTTCTCAGCATGTCCATGTGATATTTCTAATACCCCTTTTCTTCTTTTCTCAGTAAATCTCGATACTTATAACGAGAGACACTCTACCGAGAATACTCTTTTGAGGACAAGAACTTCTTTTCTCTGCCGGTAGTAGATTGACATCACCACTAGCAAGTAGGATATCACCCATATACACGGGATTAGGAAATGAATTTCCCATTCTATAAGTTTGCACAAATGTGTTTGTCCTCTCTTTTCTTTAACCCAAAATAATTTCTGATTCTAGAGACTTGCTCTAGTCCATAAGATCCCTTGTGTTCTTTACTTTCATCTGATGTAACTCAGATTATTATGTGACATTAGCACTCATTATAATCTGTTTATTCTCTTAGCGCAAATCTTTCGATTTAAAATCGCTTTTCACATATTTCCTTTGGAGTCACATTGGCGTTGTAGACCCTTTATAGCCTACTGTTTTGGCTCCATTGGAAATTACTTATGAGTCCCAAACATCGTCGGGATTCACATAGTCTCTAATCATTAAGACAAGTAGACACTTGTCAAAATCGATTGAGCGCTGCTTATAATTTCTGTAAATGAGGTGGGATCAACCTTCATTTAAATTTCTCTAATATAGACTTTATAGTCATCAGTTTTTCTCATATAGGGATGTTGTTGCTCTGTCATTGCCTAGAGGCAATTTATTCTATAGTCTTCTATTGCCAAAAAGGCAATAGCTCTTACAAGGACCTAAAACACAAGATCCATGTTTACTTGTTCATCTCTATTATAAAGCAACAAGCTCCCCCAGATAAAATCTATTCGAGCCTTAGGTATGTTCATACCATGCTCCCCCAGATTACTCCATTTTCTCAAAAATGGTGTATTCTTAATCCTTTTTATTTGGGTTTATTCTGTTATTCTGTCAATCTGTCTTCTTTATGGCACTTTGAGTACCATCCTTAGTCTCCTTTCGGAGCTATAAAATATCCAAGAATACATCTATCTCTTTACTTTAGGGGTATCATTATTGTGATCGTCGTACTCCCCAAACGATCACAATTCATCATAGATCACCTAGATACATAATATGCATCATATTATCTGAAGTATAGGGGAGTTTATTCTGTAACATTCTCTATCTCTCTATCTCCCCCTCGAAATGTGGCAAGAACCTTTTTGCCACAATTTCGAAACTTTGATTGTCTGCTTTATTCAAAATGAAGTTATCTTTTATCTGCTTCATTCAAAATGAAGTTATCTTTTATCTGCTTCATTCAAAATGAAGTTATCTTTTAACGTATGGGAGTACTTTTTCCTCATTCCTTTTCAAAACTCACAAGAGTTCTTTCTCAATGATACTTTTTGCAAGTAACACTTGCATAACATTCTTATCTTTAGGTTCATTTGTAACTTTATTCTCTTTTGACTCATTAAGTGCTTTATAACTATGACACATAAAGTGTGCGGTCGATATAAAAACACATGAGTCATCACATCTTTCTCCTGTCATACAGGATAAGTCCTTTGTCTAAATTTTCTCCCGCCATGCGGGTATTTTCCTAGACTTTTCCCACGACGTGGGTATTATCATCGTCTTTTCCCGTCATGCGGGTAATTAAGAGACATAGATGCCACAATAGGCTCTTTAGACTGCATATTCAATCATCAAATTCAGAAATAAATCTGAATATTCTTTTATACATATGCTTAATCCAACGTTGGTCAAATTAAGCATTCATGTTGCTCGTTTAATAAATTTCTTCATATGGAGTACATGAAAGAAATTCGTTAAACAAAGCTCTGAATGATTTATTTGTTTTCTGCATGGAGAGTACATGAAAGACATTTGTCAAACAAGACTCTCGATGATCTATTTGTATTCTTGGATTAGCATCCAAGAATTCTTTTTCTTTTGCAGTCATTCTTTAGAGAGAACATACTCTCTCACTTTATGACCTTTCTTGGTCATCTTCCGGGTCACAAGTACCCATCCTTTTGCTTTCACGAATGAAAACATGAGAATCTTTGTCTGCAAAAATATTCAATAATAAAAAACAATAATGAGCATAAAAATAACCCTACGTTGGTCTGGTTAAAGATATGCACATTAAATCTTTATAAAACTTTCTTCTATATTCTAAATCACCGTTGAGCAGAATTAGAATGAAACATCATCTTTATACACTAATTCTACATCACCGTTGGGCAGAAATAGAATCAATGCACAAAACTTATAAACAATACGATGATAATATTTCTATTGCAATAAAGAACTCTGTTCAGAAAATAACATTATCATCAATTCTATTGCAGCGGAAACATGAAATATACATATTTCTATAGTTCAAGAGCATTTCTTGATCTTTTATCTTTTCTCTGAAAATTGATCACTTTGATGCAAAATTATCAGAGATCTATCCCTTTGACTATAGAACTCATATAATTTTAGTACTGCTATCATCAACGTTGGTTCCTCCTCTCTAATTAATTGGTCAGAAAATAAAAATACCATAATTTAATCTGTTAAACAAATATTTCTCTTTTTCCTCCTCTCTAATTAAATTTTCCCGTTGGTTCCAATTTAATTAGAGGAGAGTCCTTTTACTTTACAGTAGAAACTGCAAAATATTCTCTGTATTTCACAAACATTGTACTGTTCTGGTCTGTTCTCTAAACAAATTCATTGAATTTGAAAGGAGATAATCTTTTAGCAAATTCTTTATCATGAAAGACTTTTCTGTCCTTTAATTAAAATTCCCCTAGAGAATTTAATTAAAGATCTAAACAAATTCACAGTGGAATCTGTATATCTTTTCTTTTGATCTCTAAACAAATTTTCTCAGTGAAAACTTTTAACAGAATCATAAACATTGCAATAATCACTTTAACATGCTCCTTTTAAATTTTAATTCTCACTTTTAATTCTTTTGACCTTTTAAATTTAAAGGAGCACATTTCTCTATTTGCAGCGGAAAAACATGAATAAAATTCTATTAACTTTATACTTTTCAGAAGCTTCTCTTTTACTTTTCTGTTTCCTAAAACAAAATATTCGTTGGATAATTTTGAATAGGAAAACTAGATGAAATTTGCCTAAAAATTAGACAAAAACAATTAAAAACAGCTTCTGTAAAAAGAAAAAGATAAAATAACAGGTAAAAAACTCTGTCTGAAACTGTGCAGGTCAGCCCACGGCCCACGTGAGCGCCCGGCGCTTATCTGTCGCATGCGGCGACACAGATGTCAAGGATACGGCCCACAACCTACTCTCTTTCGGCCCGTTGGCCTGTCAGCCACCTAGGGTTTGCTCCGCGTGGATCCTGGGTGTCCGTGCGATCGGACGGTCGTCCGCCCAGATCGGCCCCCGCAGAAACTCTAGCTCATTTCTGTTCTCCTCCCCCCCGGTCTCCTCTGTTCGCTGCGGCGGCGATTAGGGTTAGGACAGCCGCCGGCCGCCGGAGACGGCGTCCACCACCACGGCGCCGCGCGAGCTCTGTTCCCCTGCCCTCCTCTTCTTTCTTTCCATCCACCACGGCGGCCACCTTGTGGAAGAGACAGATCGATGCGGTGGCGGCGCCCTCCCTGGCCCTCTTGCCGGCGAGCGCGTGCACCCGACGGTGCGCGCGTCGCTGTCAAGCGGCCCAGTGGCGGCGCCCTTTGCCCCGAAGGGTTCTGTGCAGCTGCGAGGCGCCGTGCGCGCCGTCGAGCTGGTGCTCCTTGGTGTCGACGGCGACGACCAGTACAAGGGCAGGCGACGCGTGCGTCCTTTCCGTGGTTCTCTTTGCCCCTTGCGGAGTTAAATTTCTTCTTCCAGATGCCCCAGTTGGTGCGCATCTGGATCGAGAGGAATCACGCGGCCGGAACGGCGGCGCACTTTGCCGGCGAGCACAAGGCCCTCCGGTGAGCTTTCTCTTTGCCCTTTTCCGATCTCTTTTCGATCTAGGGTTTGATAGGGATGGGTTCTTTTCTTTTCTTTTGATTTCTTTTGCTACCGAAAAATCTAAAACCCTGGATCAGCTCTGATACCATTGTTATGTCCCTGAGGATCTAGGTTAGATCAAACGAGTAGCATCTTTTAGGGTTAGCCCTTCTTCTCACGAATTAGGGTTTCGGGATGGAGATATGAGAGAGATAGAGAGAGACCGAGGGAGAGGGAGAGGATCCCGTACCTTCACCTTGTCTTGAGGAGGAGCTGGAGCCGGGCATGGTGGGTGTGGCCGGCGATGGCCGTGAGTGACGGGGTGGTGGTGCTTCCCGTCGCTTGCCGGCATTCCTTGATCGGTAGGTGGAGGTGGGGTGGCCACGACTCTGTCTTGGCGTTCGTGCCCTAGTGGTCCCCACCTCCCTCTTATAGCCGGTGCGACAGGGGCCCATCACCCAAAACGGTTTGGGCTCCCCCGATCAGGGAGCCGAGTCAAGGAGGTGGTGTGGAGATCAACCTAACATGGAGTTGATGAACATGTCCGAGAAGTTTGGGATCAACGTACGTAGAATGTTCAACTTGCAGCTGACAGCTATCCCATATGAGCACTCCAAAGCTATGTAGATCAACGGGCCCGCCATGGATGGAATAATTGGTTCATTCATAGCCAAAACATGCAATCCTTATCTATGTAAAACGATTGTTTTGCATTGGTTCCACTTAAAATCCCGGTGGGGAACCTCTCCCCCCAGTGAAGACTCTTATAAAGTTTTCCTAATATTGTACTTATATACATTCAGATAAGGGAAGCTTTGTTGTGTGACATTTAATATGTGTGGCAGCCATATGTCTATTCCTCCGATAAAGGAGAAGGAGGGCTAACTCAGGTGGACATTGATGCATGCGTGCATAGCCTTTCCGAACTAAGATATCGATCTGGACCAACATATTGAACTTCAGAAAACAAATCACATGACTCCTTTTCCCTTTACATTCACTACTTCCATTTCATATTTCTGTTATCTACACTGTTACGATATTATATGTCTCAACATCTGTGATCATTCTAAACTGTAATAAATTCACATGAAGTATCATCATGTAAGAATCCGATATTTACTAAGTACAATATTCGAGTGGAACAACTAGTTTAGCCAAAAGGCGGGCTAAAAAATTATGTATTGTATCATAATAAGGTTTAAACCATATTATGGTGAGACCACACCGGCTCGGAAGCAATGTAGGTCAAACCAGAGCGATAGCTATTACCATATACGTGTGTTCTAGTGGGTGTCATGCATTGCATGCATAAGAACTTAGAACTCAAGTATATCATAAATTCATCACACTGAAACAAACAGAAATGGAAGAAAGCATGTGGATAAATGTCACTGATTACACTTTTGATACTTGAGTGGGTTGTGTTTATATTGTAAGCTCGAGGTGAGGCTTCCAGATCTGGAGCCTTTGGACGGTGTAGAGGAGGTAGCCCCTTCGACCATTCTTCTTTTCTTCCGTCGTCATGGAGATGGAGGCGAGGAGTGGGGCGAGGCGCTTCTCTAGCCTGCATAGCTGAGACACCATGCTGCTCATCTTCCTAGAATTTACCAGCAGGGGACATGCGACGACCATGTCCATCTCGACCCTCCTTCTTTTGGCCTGATGGTGGCCCTCTGCGACCACGAGTTGGTGGTCGTTCTTCCTCCGGTGTGGAGGATCTTCGGATCCAGTGGCTGGGCATCGCACAAATGTTCTGGACGGACCAAGTGGTTTATCCTCAACGTCGGTTTCTCTGGCCTATTGTGGAGCTCGTCGACTTGCTACCATGGAGCATTACTTTTTCCAACTTCTTTTTAGGTCTTTTTTG
Organism: Puccinellia tenuiflora; assembly: GCA_012064385.1. Lineage (NCBI taxonomy): Eukaryota > Viridiplantae > Streptophyta > Magnoliopsida > Poales > Poaceae > Puccinellia > Puccinellia tenuiflora. Next base: position 1,029,744 of record QRDG01002535.1, read on the forward strand.
TGAAAGTGAAGGTCCCATCTGTAATTTCCTCTTTTCTCTAGACCTTATGTAAACTGTATGCCCACCGCTATATATCAATAGTATTTTCTGGGTCGAAAAAAAAACTACTAATTTATTAGTCACCCTTGCACACTCTCACACGATGACACGCACCAAACAGAAGTCCAACGGCGCAGCAGAACTGCTGCCAGCAGTAGGCCAAGTCAAGCACGAGACATGAAATCCGCGACGCGGTCCAACATCTCGGCGGCCGCCTCCGTCCCCGGCCGCATGAGGTGGAACACGTGGTCCTGCCCCGGCGTGTCCACCAGCTCGGCCTCCCCGCGCCACCCGCTCGCCAGCAGCGCCGCGTGGTACGCCCGCCCCTTCACCGCCAGGAAGTCGTCCCCCGCCACGGCCACCATCACCCTCCCGCACGGCAGCGCCGCGAGCCGCGGCGCGGCGCCGGCGCACGTCGGACAGATCCTCGGGTCGTCCACCTCGGCGTCGGGCCGCGCGCACATGAACCGCCACTCGCGGCGGATCCTGACCTCCAGCTCGGGCGCCATGGCGTTCGACGGGTCCCAGAAGTAGGGGTGCACGAGCATCACGCCGGCGATCGGGAGCTCCTCTGCGGCGGCCGCGGCGCGCAGGGCGACGTTGTGCGCGATGTTGGCGCCGGCGCTGTCGCCGGCGAGGAACACGCGGGACGCGTCCCCGTGCGCCGCGAGCCACGGCTCCGGCCCTTCTGAGACGCAGCCGGCGACCGCCCACGCGAGCGCGGCCCAGGAGTCGTCGTAGGCGGCGGGGAGCGGGTGCTCCGGCACGCGGCGGTACTCGACGGACACCGCGAGCGCGCCGGCGCGGGCGGCGAGGGCGTTGAGGTAGCGGTGGTACGTCGGGGAGGCCGCCGACTCGACCATGAAGCCGCCGCCGTGGAAGTACACGAGGACGGGCAGCTTCTTGCGTGGGGCGGCGGCCGCAGATGGCGGGAGGTAGAGGCGGACGGAGAGGCCGGTGGCCGGGTCGAGGGTGACGTCCTTGGAGGCGACGCCCGTGGTCGCGTCGAGGGAGGCCGGCACGGTGTCGGTGCCCAGCAGGCGCTCGACGCTGCCGTTCCTGTAGACGCGGATGAAGGGGAAGAGCTCAGTCTCGACCTCGCTGGGGCAGGCGGAAGCCATGACGACGGTGGGTGCTGTATGTGAGCCTGAGCTTGTGATCTGGATCGCGGTCCAGAACAAGAGCATTAGAAGTAGTCGGAGACGCAGACGGGCCATGTTAAGGGTAAAAAATGTTCGAGCTGCGACCCGATCGCGTGCACGAGCTGCAACACGAGTTTGTTGTCTCGTCTTGGTCGCGGGAGCGGCAACAAATTTTAGGTGGTGATAACCGAAGAGTAAGGTGGTTGTTCGAGGTAGCACACGTGTTCGTTGCAAACAGTTCAGGCACCACGTCACAACTTCGGTGTGCAGAGTGTATGGTGTGTCAGTGTCACACACACGACTTCCTCCGTCTATCAAACAAAACTGTCTTTCTAAATCAACTGGCTACACTTTATCAAAAAAAAAAATATCAACCGGCTACATATTACACACAGATGCTTGCTTCAGTGGCCTCTCCCGGAAGAAAAACTAAGTATGTAAGTTTCACTCAAAACGTTCAAATCAAAAGTTATGGGTCAATCTTGACCATCCGTAAGTCAGACTTTTGCTCGGGGGAGGCCACCGAAGCAAAAGTGTTATACACCGTCTCAAACCCTTCCAGAGAAATGCTATGGAGCAGGTACATCCATAGACAATTTTTATTTCTGAAGAAAGAGATTTTCCCCGAATTTATCAACGAAGTCAACCAAGTTCAAACAGGTTCAGGCCCAAAAGACTTGAAAAAAGAAAAAAAATATAGTGTAGGGGACAGCATATCCCTTGTTTACATGCCGAACACCAGCTAAATATGCTACAGAAATGGTCAAAATGGCCATCAGTCCCCCACTCCCGTTAGCACAGATGAATTGATCCACATGCCACACATGACACATTACCATAGTGTTTGCTCTATATCACATTGAAAATGGTGTTTTCTTACTCAAAATAAATCGTAAAACATGAACATGTCCATGATCAATCAGCACCGGATGCACTGGATGGGGAACACAAGAATAAACTTGATTCTTCAACATTCGAAGATCCTTATATTGTTTTTCCATTTTCCTTTCTCGAAAAGATTTACCCACCAGTAGTCCTTCCAAAAAAAAACATCGTCTATCTACGTTGAACCAATCGACCGGGCTAATCTAATAAAGGCTAAAAGAGAAGCAAGGTCGTGAGTTTGCAAAATTGTACATGTTCAGCTTGGACGTATACACGTTCCAACGGGCTCCTGCGGCAGTTTGTAGGTCCAAAGCAGCTCATTAACTCACAACGCCTAGCATGGTTTTCTCGCGCAAGTAATAGATTTTGACCTACATCAAGAATCCATCAAAGAATTGTGGCACCTACCAATCTTTGCAGTTTATTGAGAACCTTCCACCAGAAGTTTTACCTCATTTCTTTCGCAAGAAACCTTCCACTAGAAGTACTATGCAGATCGGATCAAAACATCTAGAGTACTAGATCCAATTACTGGTAATATAAGGTGATCATATCAACTATATTTGATACAATAAGAGTGTCTTACAACTCTGATTTTGCCAGTTTTATAAGCAGGACAATGCTTCATGACGTACATGGGAGGATACCACCAAGAACTTGATGTCTTCTCCCACTTTTAACGTCTAAAAAGAAAAGAACATCCGAAATTCGAAATCAATTATGCAAGCAACTTAAATGGAGTACTAACCAAAGAAACAGGATGATTTGGTGCCACTTTCTGAACTAACATCAACCAAGAGTACAAAATAGCCAGACTCGAATTTCAATAGTTAAATGTATACAGAGATGACAAGCAGGTAATACCTGTTTCGACCAGCAATCTTGATGCTTAAGTTCATATATGTCAGGTGAGTGGCATCCATACTATGATGGACAGTAAACCCATATGTTGCATTTAAGAGCTCGAGGTTGGGCCCTCTTGATCTGATCTATGAAAGTTTGACAGCAATCACCAGCCACCCCCCCCCCCCCCCCCCCCCCCCCCCGGGGCAAAGGCGGACCTGCTATTATCTCTTCTTGTGCAACATCAATACATATAAAAGGCAACCACTCAAATATTTCCCACAGTGTTTTCAGAACTGTTCTGCAAGAAAAGATATCCAATTTGTCACAGGTCATTTCCAAAACTAAATAAATCAATAAATCGCTGAGTCTACAAGACAACATATGGCATGTAAATGCGCTCCATGAAATTTCAATGCAACTGAACTCATATTCTACACTTGTTTGCACCAGTCTTCTGCCATGTGTGCATCATCGTAGCTGTGGTATGTTCTCCGAGTGCTCAAAATGCAACTCAGATTATTATTGAATGATACAAAATTGTTCCATCCGAGCACAGCACAATGTCGTACGCTGTAAGTAGGTAACAAACAATTGATCATTAGTTCGATACAATCCGGCAACCCCTTTCCGGCATTTCCACAAACACATGGCGTGCACGGTAGTAGTTCACGAAGCAGCTATACAAGCCACGGGCAAAGATTTCACTCTCTCAAACCCTTGCAGAGAATTGCTATGGAGCAGATACATCCATCGACAGTTTTTATTTGTGAAGAAAGAGAATTTTCCCGAATTTTAAACGTAGTCGACCAAGTTCAAACAGGTTCATGCCCAAAAGACTTGAAAATGAAAAGGTAGTGTAGGGGACAGCATATCCCTTCTTTACATGCCGAACAGCAGCAAAATATGTTGCAGAAATGGTCAAAATGGCCATCAGTGCCCCCGGCACAGATGAATTGATCCACATGCCACACATTAACATAGTGTTGCTCTATATCACGTTGAAAATGGTGTTTTCTTAGTCAAATAAATCGTAAAACATGAACATTTCCATGATCAACCAACACCGGATGCACTTGATGGGGAACACAAGAATAAACTTGAATCTTCAACATTAGAAAAAAAACTTGATTCTTACATTGTTTTACCATTTTCCTTTCTCGAAAAGATTTACCCACCAGTAGTCCTTCCAGAAGAACATCGTCTATCTATGTTGAATCAATCGACTGGACTAATCTAAAGGCTAAAAGAGAAGCAAGGTCGTGAGTTTGCAAAAATGGACAGGTTCAGCTTGGACGTCTACACGTTCCAACGGGCTCCTGCGGGCAGTTTGTAGGTCCAAAGCAGCTCATTAACTCACAACGCCTAACATGGTTTTCTCGCGCAAGTAATATATTTTGAGCTACATCAAGAATTCATCAAAGAATTGTGGCACCTACCAATCTTTGCAGTTTATTGAGAACTTTCCACCAGAAGTTTTTCCTCGTTTATTTCGCAAGAAACCTTCCACTGGAAGTTAATTGAAGCAAAGTAAGATGATGTGTATACTATGCAGAACGGATCAAAACATCTAGAGTGCTAGCTCTAATAAATCGTATTACAAGGTGATCGTATCAACTAGTATATTTGATACAATAAGAGTGTCTTACAACCCCTGATTTTGCCGCTTTCATAAGCAGGGACAATGCTTTAAGACGTACATGGGAGGATACCACCAAGAAGGACTTGATGTCTTCTCCCACTTTTAAAGTTTAATAAGAAAATAACTTCCAAAATTCGAAATCAATTATGGAAGCAACTTAAAATGAAGTACTAACCGAGAAAACAGGATGATTTGGTGCCATTTGCTGAACTAACATCAACCATACAAAATTCCCAGACTCAAGTTTCAGTAGTTAAATGTATACAGAGATGACAAGCAGGTAATACCTGTTCCAGCCAGCAATCTTGATGCTTAAGTTCATATATGTCAGGAGAGTGGCATCCATACTCTGATCTGATGGACAGTAAACCCATAAGTTATGTTGCATTTAAGAGCTCCAGGCTGGGCCTGTTGGTCTGATCTATGCAAGTTTTGACAGCAATCAGCAGCATTTTCTTTATGGCGCGGTAAGCCCCATCTTAACAGCATCAGCATCATAATCAGAATGTAGGTCAGCAATGCACTCACGGGGCAAAGGCGGACCTGCTATTATCTCTTTTTCTGCAACATCAATACATATACAAAGCAACCACTCAAATATTTCTCTGACTATTTTAAAACCATTCCACAAGAAAAGAATCCAATTTGACAATCTGTCATCTCCAAAACTAAATAAATCAATAAATGCTACACAAATTAACAAACACAACACATGGTATGCAAATGCGATCCATGAAATTTCAGTGCAACTGAACTCTTATTTGATTCTATACTTGTCTGTGCCGGTCTTCTGCCATGTGTGCATCATTGTAGCTGTTCTTGGAGAACATCAACACGCAACTCAGATTATTATTGAATAATACAAAAATTGTTCCATCCAAGCGTAGCACAATGTGAAACGCTGTAATAAGTAGGTACTAGTAGACAATTGCTCGTTAGTTCGATACAATCCAACGGAATCTTTCCGGCATTTCCACAAACATATGATGTGCACCGTCATAGACTCATAGTTCAAGAAGCAGCTATACAAGCCACGAACAAAGATTTCGGGAGTAAACAGGCGACTAAGAAAGCCGTAAACACGAGCGCGGGGGCGATCTGGGCGGAGAGCGAGCTAGTGACCGTCGGTGGCGATGGCGGCGGCGGGGGTGGGAGGCGGGTGAGCGGTGAAGATGCGGCGGAGGTGGGAGGCGAGGGCGCCCGAGGCGTCGGCGCCGGCCTCGCGGTGGAGCGCGCCCTGGAGCTCGCGCATGCGGAGGGAGATGTGGTCCTGCTCGCGGCCGAGGTGCGCGGCGTCGTTGGCGAGGTCGCGGACGCGGTGCTTCTGGCTGAGGGACCGCAGGCTCATCATGAGGATGCCCGACATCAGGAGCAGCTGCACGAACCCGTCCTTCCGCTTCGCCGCGCTCGCCAGCAGGCTAATCGTCCGGCGTGCTCCCTGGCTCCGTCCCCCGCCGCCGCCGCCAGTGGTGGTGGTGTCCGCCATCCTCGCGGGTGCTTGCTTTTTCGTGGGCTCTCGGTGGATCGTTGCGCGGCGACGGAGCAGAAAGCAGGATTTTGAAGGGCTTGAGCCATCCCTATACACGGGCCTGGTAATATCTTTATAGACCTTGTAAGGAAGTATTCACAGATGCTCAAAACAAAAAAAAAAAAAGGAAGTATTCACATCCGTTATGTCCTGAGTTCTCTAAAAAAGACATGAACAGAAGAACACGCCCTTAGTAAAACCAAAAAATCTCCAACAAAAAAAAAAGAATTTCTGACTTTTACCAATCCTTTTTTTATATTATTCCTTGCTAGCACCGGTTGCCCGATCGGTGGAAATCGAATGACTCACCCACCACCCGATCAATATAAAACGCGAGATATGTGTTGTTTTCAGTTAGCAAGGCCAAATGACAAGTTTGGGCTAGCGTGGCTCTAGAATAGATTGGGATTTTGAAGGGCTTGGGTCATACATATACATCAGCATGATATTGTAAAGAAAGTAAATTACTCCCTCCGTCCCAAAATAAATGTCTTTGATTTGTATAAATATTGATGTATCTAGATATGTTTTACGTCTAGATACATTCGTATTTGGAAAAATCTAAGACACTTATTTTAAGACGGAGGGAGTATGTCTTTTCCTTGTCATTTTTGTGGACCCGTGCTAGCCACCGGGGTAAATCGAACGCCTTACACACCGGCTGATCAACATAAAATCCAAAATATATGTCGTTTGTCCATTGGAACATACCCCGCCCCCAAACTGTATAGCACAAGTTTTAGACCTATTGCCACAGTATCGCAACATCTTCCCTAGAAGGTGTCAAAATCATTAAGGTCACGTCATTTTCGAAAACAACAATGTAGCAGAAAAGAAAGTGTGAATGCCGCAAATCTCCACCAGTCGCGCCAAACCAATCAATCATAACAAAATCCACTGAGAAAAAAGATCAAAAAAGTAATGCCACATGACGACAAACATTTGTAGCACCACACGAAAACATTTACAGTATTGAAGCAAGATTTTGGGCAGACCCCAAGAGTCCACATCATCTCGATGTGTGTGTTCATTGCAAGCAGCAACGGCTTTGGAGCATCTAAAAACCACATGTGCAACATAAAAAAAACACGAAAATACTAACATTGTGGTGAGGATCGACCTAGCCGGACCAGGCTTGCCACTGCTGACGATACCAACTCATCGGAGCCTCGCTAGAGTCTTCCTTCCCCGGGCTCGAAAAGATGCACTACGTGGGGGTGGAAGATGCAGCGTGACTGACGACAGCGTGACCGAGTGAATCGTTTTTCTTTTGTGAGGGCTGCCTTTTTTGAAATCAACTCGGCGGAATATAAATAAATAAAGTTCAAATACATTCAGCAACTAGACTTTTTCACATCTTAAAATTTCTGCAGAGCATATATACATCTTTTTACCTCTTGCTCTTGTGATTGTGACGGGTAGTCTGTTGTGCCGATCGACCTCACGCACATCATCGCGGTAGGTACCATGCATAGGCGCGAGGGGCGCACACACGGGTAGGATTTATATTAAGTGGGACATCAGTGGCCCATGTGAGATGTTTTGCTCTTTCATCCCCACGCGCGGCACTTCTTTTCTCTGAAATGGAATCGCCCTATCCGGTTATCCTAGCATCGTCATCATGGCATGCTACACGAGGACAAGCATCAGCAGCGTCACCTCGACGTCTGCTGGCGCGAGTGAGTAGCGTACAGACACTGAATCTTGAATTATGTACAGTAATTTGTTTTGAATTTCGAAGCATCATCGTTCAGTGAATTAGAGCAAGGGCAATAGAAGAGCCGGCCGCCGGCTCTATACGTATGCCATGTAGATTAAAGCTATCTTAGAGCCAGCTCGTGTATAATAGATCAGCTATGAAGCTAGCTGTTAGCCTTATTTTATTAAATATTTAATTATTAATGCTGCTGGCCATGTACACACATGATTGGAGGGAAGAGACATAGCGCTGGCTGCATGGCTATAAGCGAGCTGCATGCGGGCTGATACTTCTCGTTGCATGCGTTGTAGCCGGGCGCTTCGTGGAGAGCCGGCTCTCCTCTCTCTCCTCCTTTTTCTCTCTTCCACGTTGGATTTTGGTGATATAATAAGCACAATAACCTGCTGAGTCAGCCTTATTGTACTTGCTCTTATGATGGACAACAATCGGTGCGGTACCACGCCACAGTGTCACGGGCAGACAGCAAAGTGATAGAGCTAGACCTAGCACTGCACGAAACTCCTAGCTAGCTACTCCTCGATCGATCGATCGCAGGCGCTAGTGCCGATACCGGAGAAGGAGCCGTTAGTTCGGCCGTCGTGGGCACGCATTGCCTTTGCCTTGGCGTGTGCCGCAGTCTGCCACTGCCTATCTGCTCCGTTGTCAAACAACTGTCAATTGTGCGCACTGTGTATTACTGCCATCGTACGGCACATACCCCCACCCACTCTCTCCACGTTGGGAGGTTGCAAGCGGTGCGGGACGTCCCGTCACACCGCTAGGCCGCCCAGCAAAATTCTCTCGTGAAACTCCGCTGGGCTGATTGTGTTTGTCGTAGCGGGCTGATGCGGTCATGGCGCTTAGTCCACTAGGCCTTCCCGCATACCCCTCGTCTGGAAGGCCTCTCTCTCTCCCCCGACCTCGATGGGGAAAGCGCCGCCCAAGCCCAACCGATCGTCTTCCTTCTCTCGGACATGGCGGCAGTACGTACGGTTGGGGAAGCGCGAGGGCCTCCTTCTCTCGGACGACGGCGGCCAAGGAACCGAAGGTGCATGATGCATTTGCTACGGCAGCCAAGGAACCTAGCCAAAGCCAACAAGAAGCACAAGCGTCTGGGCCAGTCTACATCGTCGGTAGGGTCCAACGGCAGCAGCGGCGTCTCGCTCGACGACGTCGTCGACGACAGCCTGCGCCACACCCTCAGGGACCTCGCCGGTGCGAACCTACGGCAAGCGGCGATGGAAATCGGACAAGCTCATGAACCAACGCCGCCTGCTCATGTCGACGAGGCCAAGCACGACGTGCCGTTCCCGCTGGACGAGATGCTGACGCCAAGGAGAAGCCGCTGGTCTACGTCCGTGCAGAATCGTATCATTCTTGCCACTGGTGAGATTTTTGCGGGTTGGAAAGAAGAAAGCAGAGAAACGAAAACGTTCCGCTCCGGGTCGTCCCTCGCGGGCGACGGCCGGGGTGAACCCTAGTGCGCTCCTCCAACAACCCTCCTCCTCCCCTCCTCCTCCGCCGCCGCCGGCAAGGTCTGCCGGGCAAAGCCCGCGTGGTGCCGGCGGCGGTGGGACCTCCAGTACCCGCGCGCTAGGGCGGCCTCGCGGGGCGATCGGGCTTGGCGGCGGTGCGTTCATGGTGTCGGTGGCGTCGTCCAGCGACACGGCGGCGGCTCGGGCGCGGTTGCCTCCGGCCGGTGCGCCGGGAGCGCTGGCGGCAGCACGCGTCGGCGCTGCGGCTCCAGGCCATGGCGGCGCGCTGCTCCGGCCAGATCGGGGCCTGATGCGGGCCAGGCGGGCCAGCGGCGGCTCGGGACAGGCCTCGCCGTGGCCACGGCCTCCGGAGAGGCTCACGTCATGCATGTGTCAGCTCTCCCGGGTTTCCGGGCGGCGCTGCGAGCTCGGCCCGGTGGTCGGCCGGCGGTGGTTCATGGCGGTGATACCAAGTGAGGAGGAGATGGTCAGGGTGGCGCGGGCCTGATAGACTGATAGCAGCAACGACCACGGCGCTGCAGCGTGGCAGCGGGACCTCTCGGGCCTGATCTGGGCCTAGATCTGGACCAGGCGGGTCTGATCTGGGCCTGATCTTGGGCCTGACGGGACCTTCTGCCGCGTCCGGTCGGCGTCCGTCGTTGACAGTGGAGGGTTGTGATCCCCTCCGGTTGGCTGCGGCTGTTGTTTTTCTGCTACCTGGATCCGAACCAGGCGGAGGTGGACTTGGCGCCGGCCCCTATCTTCCGACCCCTCGGTCACGCGGTGGCCCTTTGTTGCGCCACGGGGTTGAGTTCACGGATGTCGGGGCGGCGGCTCCGGAAGGTGGACTGCACGGGACGTCTCGACGGCGGGGCGACGTGGCGGTGGTGATGGCCCGTCTCTTTGGTCCATGAGGGTGGCAAGGAGTGGGCAGTGGGGACTCCTGGTGGTGGCAGCGCCCAGATCGTTTGTCGGAAGCTCGGCTCGGGGATTGGTAGTGGTCTGAGGTTCCGATTGTGGCGAGAGTTTTTCCGAGTGAAATCCCAGCGCTTCGGCACCGATGACGGCGACGCCTGCGGGTGTCGTGTCCCTCTTGAGAGCGTTGTTGTGTCCACTCTCGCGACATGTCTCCGGGTGAAAACCCTTGTGGTCTCGGTGGCAGCGGCGCTTGTTGCGTCGTTACCTTCTTGAAGGCGCTGTCGTGGAGCTTCGGTTTTCTTAGTCTCGTTGTCTTCGGTGGCAAGCTAGATGCTTCTTAGGCTTTGTTGTTTATCTTTGGTCTGTTTGTAAGAGGTTTCCCTCATCACTATGTATCGGTTTGGCCGTTCGGCTTTATTTATAAAGCGGGGCGAAAGCCTATTTCGTGGATTTTGCAGGTTGACGTGTGATACGTCTCCGACGTATCTATAATTTTTGAGTGATCCATGCTAGTTTTGTGATATTGTCACATGTTTTTACTGTCATTTATATCATTTTAAGCATTTTTTTCGGACTAACCTATTGACAAGATGACCAGTGCCAGTTCCCTGTTTTTGCTGTCTTTTTGTTTCATAAATTTACTTCTGGAAATATTCTCGGAACGCGCTGGAAATTTTTGAGGATTTTTATGCGCCAAGACGAAGTCCCAGTCCGAAGGAGAGCCGGAGGGGAGGCCCAGGGGGCAGGTGCGCCCCCTGTCGCGAGTCAGGGCGGACCCACGGGTGGGGCCCTCCCCTGCCCGTGGGACCTCACCTCGCGGCCCTCCGACGCCTATAAATTTCTATTAACCCTAAAAACGACGGGGCGACCATTATTTTCCAGAAACTCGACCCCTAGTTCGGGGTCCCATCTGAAGCTGATCCCGGCACTCTGCCGGAGGGGAAATCGATCCCGGAGGGCTCTTCATCACCATGACTTCCTCCGGGATGAAGTGTGAGTAGTCGCACGTTGGACTACGGGTCCATGGCAGTAGCTAGTTGGTAGTCTCTCACCTTTGTGCTTCATGTCTTATGATCTTGTGAGCTGCCTAACATGATCAAGATCGATTATTGTAATGCTATGTGATGTGTTTGCTGGGATCCGATGGATTATGAAGTTATGTTCAGATTATGCATGATTCTTATATGAGTTATTTATGTTCTTGCATGCTCTCCGATGTGCGTAGTTACTTTGGCCAAGTGATTGTGTGTATCTCCAAGAGAGGGTAGTTATGCTAGATAGTGGGTTCATGCCCCCTTTTGTTCCTGGGCACGAGTGACAGAAACGTTTAAGGGCGAGGGTGTGCTATTGCTACTAAGGGTAAAACAACAGTGCTAGTGTCTCATTTGATATTAGTGTTGCCTACATCATGCACTTTACTTAATGCATTTGTCTGTTGCTTGCAACTTAATACCGTTGGGTGACAGGCTGGATAGCGATCCCACGGTGGACTTATTAGACAAAGACGCAGTTGGACTCAACGGTCTTTGTTCCTTGTCGTGATGCCTCCATAAATATTATCATGTTCCTTTTGTCATAGCTAAATTGGGTTTGTGTCATGATCTTGTCAATTGCCAAGCTGTAATTCGTTCACCCATCACATGCATATATTATTTACTTGAGAGACTCCACTAGTGAACCCATGGCCCCCGATCCATCCTTTTACATTGTTTACAACCTCATTTACTTGTTTTTAATCATCATTACTCCTTTGGTCACTTTTGCATTTATTCCATTTCATCATACAATTAACCGCTTTGTGTTCTGCGAGACCGGAGAGATTGACAACCTCTCCGCCGTTGGGGGCAAAGTATTTTGATTGAGTGTGTGCAGGTCCACGTCTGTTGAAGGTTAAGCGCCCGAGATCTTCAACATTCACCTCGCTGTTGATTTCAAAGTCCTACTGCTTCGATAAACCTCGGCTCTTTAATTGAGGGAAAACTGCTACTATCTACAATTCCGCCTTCGCTTGGGGCACTACCCAACTCTGCCAGTGCTTATTAATATCCACAATCAAGCAGTTTTCTGGCGCAGTTGCCGGGGAACGCACTAAAGACACATAAGAAGATTAGTCCCCGCCAACTTTGCCAGCACTTATCAAGCAGTTTTCTGGCGCCGTTGCCGGGGACTCTGGAGCTGCAGCAAGGGGAGTCTCATACCCTCAATCTCTTTACTTTGTTTTTGTCTTGCTTGCTTTGTTTCTCGTTTAGTTTATTTTCCTGTTTCAAAAATTTAAAACCCAAAAAAATTAGTGTAGTCTTTATTCCTGTCTTGTTATTTTATCTTATCATTATGTCTTCTACTGAAAACACTAAGTTGTGTGACTTTACTAGCACTAATAACAATGATTTTATATGCTCTCCAATTGCCCCTCCCGCTTCTAAAGCGAAATTTTATGAAATAAAACCTGCTTTGCTAAATCTTGTTATGAAAGAGCAATTTTCTGGTGCTAGTACTGATGATGTTGCCTCTCATTTAAATAACTTTGTTGAGTTATGTGATATGCAAAAGTATAAAGAGGTGGAAAGTGACATCATAAAACTGAAGCTTTTCCCTTTCTCTTTGAGAGGGAGAGCAAAAGAATGGTTATTGTCTTTGCCTAAAAATAGCATCGATTCTTGGATTAAATGCAAAGATGCTTTTATTGGAAAATATTATCCACCTGCTAAAATCATACAGCTAAGGAGTAACATTATGAACTTTAGACAATTTGATAATGAACATGTTGCTCAAGCTTGGGAGAGAATGAAATATATGGTTAAGAATTGTCCCACGCATGGAATAACTATGTGGATGGTTAACCAAACTTTTTATGCAGGTTTGAATTTTTCTTCAAGAAACCTTTTGGACTCGGCCGCGGGAGGCACCTTCATGTCCACAACATTAGGTGCAGCAACTAAAATCTTGGATGAGATGATGACAAAATATTTACAATGGCACACCGAACGAGCTCCAAGTGGTAAGAAGGTAAATTCTGTCGAGGAAATTTCCTCTTTGAGTGATAAGGTTGATATGATCATGTCTATGCTTGCTACCAATCAGTCCAATATTGATCCTAATAATGTTCCTCTTACTTCATTAATTGCCCAAGAAAAGGATCAAGTTGATGTTGATTTTCTTAATAGAAACAACTTCAACAATAATGCTTATCGAAATAATTTTGGTAGTAACAACTATAAGCCTTATCCTCCCAATAATGGCAACTCATATGGTAAATCCTATGATCAAGGAATTAGTAATAGTATATTGGATGAAATAGAGAGGTCTACCAAAAAATTTATGCATGAACAATACGAGCAAAATAAAATCTTCTCCAGGCAAATGAATGAGAATTCTTTTATATTAAAAAATATAAATGACCAACTTGGTGAGTTAAATAAATGAATATCTAAGCTTCAAACAAGGCTTGTCAATACTGAAGCTTGCATTTCAAACATATCCCAAACTCAAGCTACTTTGATTAACCGAATGGCTGCCAAACCTGAATTAGTTGCTCCTACTGAAACTAATGCTTTTGCTGTCCTTAAAACTGCTGATACTCCTGTTGCTTCGATTAATATTGATGAAGATTATAAAAGTTTGAATAGATATGAGTTCCCTACTGATCCTAAAATTGTTGATAAATTTCCTAGCTTGTCTCAAAAGGATCATGGAAAACTTGAAAAACTGGATAGTTTAGTCTCTAAAGTAGACATTCTTGCTCATGATATTGAAATTTTGAAAATTAGAACCACTCCAAATCAAGACAAACATACTGAATCTTTAAATTCTATCTCTCTTCAAATTAATGAAAATGAAAGGATGATGGCTCTCTTGAAAGCTAGGTGGGCTAGAGAGGCTGAAGAAGCTAGAATTGCTGATATAAATAGGAAAACTGTTAAAGCTTATACTATCCAAACCACTAAAGAGGATCCTCCTAGTTTATTTAAAGATGATGAAATTGATTTTGGCAATTGCAATCTTACTTAAGTCATTAAGTTCCTACAAAAACTTGCTAAGACACCGGATGCTAGTAAGATAAATCTTGCCTTTACCAAACACATTACCGATGCTCTTATCAAGGCTATAGAAGAAAAACTAAAGATTGAAACCTCTATCCCTAGGAAGTTAGAAGATGGTTGGGAACCTACTATTAAGATGAAAATAAATGACTTTGATTGCAATGCTTTATGTGATCTTGATGCAAGTGTTTCTGTTATGCGTAAAAGTTTCTATAATATGCTTGATTTAAATCCTTTGGAAGAATGTTATTTAAATGTTCATCTTGCTGATTCTTCTAAAAAGAAACCTTTGGGTAGAGTTGATGATGTCCTTGTTGTTGTTAATGATAATTATGTTCCCGTTGATTTTATTGTTATGGATATTGAGTGCAATGCTTCTTGTCCTATTATTTTGGGAAGACCGTTTTTGAGAACCGTTGGTGCTATTATTGATATGAAAAAGGGAAATTTAAAGTTTCAGTTCCCCCTTAGAAAAGGGATGGAGCACTTCCCTAGAAAGAGAAAGAAGCTTCCTTTTGAATCAATCATAAGGTCAAGCTATGCTCTTGATTTTGCAAAGGCCTCCGAAAAAACTTGATATTTGGCATTGCGCCTAGCTAAAAGGCGTTAAAGAAAATCGCTTGTTGGGAGGCAACCCATCTTTTATTTTCAGTCTGCTTTTTGCTTTTCTTGAGTCATGAAGTTATTACCTTTGTAGCAACTTCATTGTATCTTTTTCTTTTGGTTTGTTGTGCCAAGTTTAGCCTCTAATGTATTAAAAGTGCGAGCTACTGAGTAGCTGTCCAAAAACAGATTCTGTGCGCCTGTTGCATGAAAATCCTAAAATCGGCAGAATTTTATCTTTTTCTGATAATTTTTGAAAGCAAGCCTGATGCTTTTATCTATCTTTCATTAGTTTTGAGTTTTCTGATTTGAGTTGCAGAAGTGCTTCCAAACATTCGATCTTCACAGACTGTTCAGATTTTGACAGATTCTGCTTTTATTTTGCATTTGTCTCTTTACAATCGTTTTATGTGATACTCTAGGGGTAGAGTGTCATATGGAGGGTTAGTAAGTTGTAGATAATGTCTAATGGAGTTGGTTTGCAATTTGTCCTAAGTTGAACACATGTACGGTTTTAATTTATGAGCACTAACCCTCTAATCAAATTATGAGAAGTTTTGTGTGAAGGGAGTTTTTAAGTTCCAAAGGAGAGGAATATGAAGAAATCGAGGATGGATCAGAGCTCAAGCTTGGGGATGCCCCCATGGCACCCCCTCTGAACATCAAGAATTATCAAGAGTCAAAGCTTGGGGATGCCCAAGGCATCCCCTCATCTTCATCGACTATCATAAGGTCATCTTCGTTGAACTTCGTTTTTATCACTTTACATATTATGTGTTATGCTTGGAGCATCTTTTTACTTTCAGTTTTGTTTGTTTGTTTGCTTGTCATATCTTTGTTGGATCCTAGCTTTATTTGTGTGGGAGAGAGACACGCTCCGCTTTTTCGTTTGAATACTCCTTTGCTTCGCTTATATCTTATTGAATATTCTTAGCTACTGTCTGTTTTCTAGTAAGCTCTCGCTTTTAGCCTTTATATTGTTTAGAGCTGCTAGTTGTTATGTTAAACTCTCTTGTTCTTCACTTATACTTGTTGGAGAGTTGTTGTTGAAAAATTGCTTGAATTGTCAATGCGACAAAATGTTGTTTGTGTGATGATAGAATAAAATGAAAAGCCTGCATAGTTTTGTAGATCATGGTGTGGATACTTGATGCTTATCAATTGTTTTGAGATGTTAAGTAGAATGCTTAAACTTGCTGGTTATTTAGATGGAATTGATTAGTAAAGAAATATGGTTGAAAGCTTGAAATTGCGTGGTTTTTCACAGTTGTTAATTCATAGTGCTAATCTTTCCATCAAAAGAATTGTTTGGTCAACAAGGGAGACGGTGTAGAGTTTTTATGCTTATAACTGGTATATGTCCTATGTTGTTCTGTTACCGGTTATTATTAGATGTTTGCTTCAAGTACCTTCTTTGCTAAGCCCAAAAATTCGTACTGAGTGTATGGTTCACTCGTGCATCCAATCCCCAAAGCCAAACTTTCTCGCCAGCTGTGTCCACCATATCTACCTATGCATGGTATTTCCTACCATTCCAAGTAAATTTGTCATGTGCTATCTTTAAAAACTCAAAATAATTCTTTTTGTGCCTCTGTTTTTAAGCTCATGAGGGAGCAGTAGAGAGCTAGATATAACTTGTGACGAGCAGGGTCATTTCCCCCTTTCACCCGATGTCGATGGATTACGTTTTCACTTGAATCAACCCGAGAGCAGCTTAAGAAAAAATATAAATACAACTCACAATTCTCCTTCGCGCAATGCAAAACAGAGAAATCAGCCCAAACATTGGACAGTGGTGAAACCAAGGAGAAAGAGGAGCATACTCGCTCTGCTAAGAACCAGCTGCTCTCACAAGTCTAAAAAACCTTGTTTGTCATGAGGGACTAGATAGCTTCTCTGTTGTGAAGTCGTTGACGAAAGCACGCATGGCTCAAAATCATTTTACTTCTGTTTCATAAAGACAAAAAGCTCTAGCACATGACTAATCCCTGCTTCCCTCTGTGAAGGGCCTTTTTTTACTTTTAATGTTGAGTCAGCTTCCTCTTCCTTCTATCTCCAAAAAAGCAAACATCTAGCATTGACCCTGGGTATCGTTGAGCATATTTTATTGCCATGATTAAACATGAATCTTTATATTGACATTATCTATAAGATAAACCGTTGGAAGTTGAAGCTTTTTTGCTAATTCTTACATCTTCCTTTGTTTTGATTCTCAAACACTTTTGCTATGGAATTATTATCCTTATGAATTAGACAAATATGTTGATCACATTGTTTTCATGTCTTTGACATACTATTTATGAAAGGTTTTGTTTGAATGATTCAACTTATTTATTCATTGCTTTCTTGCTATCAATTATAGACAATTGTTTAGTATCTCTTCATTCACATCCTTTGATTTGCATTACTATCTTGATCAAGTTTGTGTTGGTTGCATGTCTCATCAAAAAATATTTGCTATCACTTACCTACTCGAGGACGAGTAGGAGTTAAGCTTGGGGATGCTGCAACGTCTCCGAAGTATCTATAATTTTTGAGTGATCCATGCTAGTTTTGTGATATTATCACATGTTTTTACTGTCATTTATATCATTTTTAAGCATTTTTGTCGGACTAACCTATTGACAAGGTGCCCAGTGCCAGTTACCTGTTTTTGCTGTTTTTTTGTTTCAGAAATTTACTTCTGGAAATATTCTCGGAACGCGCTGGAAATTTTTGAGGATTTTTTATACGCCAAGACGAAGTCCCGGTCCGAAGGAGAGCCGGAGGGGAGGCCCAGGGGGCAGGTGCGCCCCCCTGCCGCGGGTCAGGGTGGACCCGCCCCTGCCCGTGGGACCTCACCTCGCGGCCCTCCAACGCCTATAAATTGCTATTAACCCTAAAAATGACGGGGCGGCCATTATTTTCCAGAAACTCGACCCCGACACGCCATCATCTCGAACCCTAGTTTGGAGTCCCATCTGAAGCTGATCCCGGCACTCTGCCAGAGGGGAGATCGATCCCGCAGGGCTCTTCATCGCCATGCCTTCCTCCGGGATGAAGTGTGAGTAGTCGCACCTTGGACTACGGGTCCATGGCAGTAGCTAGTTGGTAGTCTCTCAGCTTTGTGCTTCATGTCTTATGATCTTGTGAGCTACCTAACATGATCAAGATCGATTATTGTAATGCTATGTGATGTGTTTGCTGGGATCCGATGGATTATGAAGTTATGTTCAGATTGTGCATGATTCTTATATGAGTTATTTATGTTCTTGCATGCTCTCCGATGTGCGTAGTTACTTTGGCCAAGTGATTGTGTGTATCTCCAAGAGAGGGTAGTTATGCTAGATAGTGGGTTCATGCCCCCTTTTGTTCCTGGGCACGAGTGACAGAAACGTCTAAGGGCGAGGGTGTGCTGTTGCTACTAAGGGTAAAACAACAGTGCTAGTGTCTCATTTGATATTAGTGTTGCTTACATCATGCACTTTACTTAATGTATTTGTCTGTTGCTTGCAACTTAATACCGTTGGGTGACAAGCTGGATAGCGATCCCACGGTGGACTTATTAGACAAAGACGCAGTTGGACTCAACGGTCTTTGTTCCTTGTCTTGATGCCTCCATAAATATTATCATGTTCTTTTTGTCATAGCTAAATTGGTTTTGTGTCATGATCTTGTCAATTACCTAGCTGTAATTCGTTCACCCATCACATGCATATTTTATTTACTTGAGATACTCCACTAGTGAACCCATGGCCCCCGGTCCATCTTTTTACATTGTTTACAACCTCATTTACTTGTTTTTAATCATCATTACTCCTCTGGTCACTTTTGCATTTATTCCATTTCATCATACAATTAACCGCTTTGTGTTCTGCGAGACCAGAGAGATTGACAACCTCTCCGCCATTGGGGGCAAAGTATTTTGGTTGAGTGTGTGCAGGTCCACGTCTGTTGAAGGTTAAGCGCCAGAGATCTTCAACATTCACCTCGGATTTGATTTCAAAGTCCTACTGGTTCGATAAACCTCGTTTCTTTAATTGAGGGAAAACTGCTACTATCTACAATTCCGCCTTCGCTTGGGGCACTACCCAACTCTGCCAGTGCTTATTAATATCCACAATCAAGCAGATTTCTGGCGCCGTTGCCGGGGAACGCACTAAAGACACATAAGAAGATTAGTCCCCGCCAACTTTGCCAGCACTTATCAACGTGGGCCGCCGCACTGTCCTGCTTTGATCCTAGCGGTGTGTGTGCGGCCGGCCGCAGTCCCCCGCTACTAGCGCTCTGTCCCGCTTACCTCCGTAGCGGCTGGCCGCATCCCGCCCCGCTTGCAACCTTAGGTACAGTCTTACATGGCAGTGGGCTCACGATCTACCCGGACAGGTCGTCCACGATCGCCACCATCGATCGTCATTTTTCCCATGCAAGCTCGAGCTATAATTTCTCTCATGCATGTGCATCTCTTCTTGTTCGTCTTTCACGTCTCCTTGTCCTCTTACCATTGGGATTCAGCTGTTAATCCCAGTCTAGTTAACTCATGAATAACAGCATGAGGGTCAGATCCCAGCTTCTGTGCTCTGCTCTCGCTAAGTTAGAAAGGCGGGTGAGTTTCGGTGGCCGGGGGGAGGTGGATCCCGGGGCGGCGGCCCTGGACGGTGGTGGATGTTTATCAGAAAAATGCAATTAAAATATCAAATTGTTCATAAAAATGTAATCTATATATTTATAATAAATTCATTTTTGTTTGAGATTTGAGATGAATTCATTTAATTACAAAATTTGGAATTTGAACTCCATTAGGTCATTAAACATACATATTTTCTGTTTCAATTTTGTACCCCTTTTTTTTATGCCGGTACCGGGTGTAGTATGCCCAATCAGGAAGAAGCACATGGATCGTGTGTTTCCTTCGAACACTTGTGAGCCGTTGGATCAGTAGTGTGTTTCTGTCGAGCGCTGGTGAGCCGTTGGATCTCAAGAAGAAGATAAGGCACACATATCAACGTTCCTTTAGTCCCGGTTCCAGCCACCAACCGGGACTAAAGGTGAAGAGTTGCCCTGATCTTTTAGCTATAAATACCCACCAAGAGGAGGAGATGAAGAACAAGAGCGGGGCAACAACAGAAAGAGAATACAAATCATTCGGATTCCCTGCATACGTCCAACGGTGCATTTGATTTGCAGGCACTCAGGAGCCACTGTTGGGCTGTATGCAGGGGAAACCGTGTGTTTTGTTCTATTTAGAAATCCTTCAGTTCATCGACCGAATACAAATCATTCGGATTCCCTGCATACGTCCAACAGTGCATTTGATATGCAGGCACTGACGAGCCACCGTTGGGCTGTATGCAGGGGAAACCGTGTGTTTTGTTCTATTTAGAAATCCTTCAGTTCATCGACCGAATACAAATTATTACACATCACCAACATCTCTATCTAGTGTTTGGGTTTTTTCTCTGCCGTAACCATGGTGCATCTTCATTAATTAACAGGAGACTTGGGTCATCCTTCACTGCGAAGGACGGAATTTCATGAAACTTATCATAATATTCTGACATGTCTGTCTTGTCCTCCACTCCCATGATGTTTCTTTTCCCTGAAAGAACTATGTGACACTTTGGCTCGTCAGGTGATGTATTCGTTTGCTTATTTTTTTCTTTTTCTCGATTTGGTAGACATGTCCTTCACATAGAAAACCTGAGCCATATCATTGGCTAGGATGAATGGTTCGTCTTTGTAACCAAGATTGTTGAGATCCACTGTTGTCACTCCGTACGGCTTGTCTACCTGAACCCCGACTCCATTCAACTTGACCCATTTGCACCGAAAAAAGGGACCTTAAAAGAAGGTCCATAATCAAGTTCCCATATCTCCTCTATGTAACCATAATATGTGTCCTTTTGCCCATTGTTATTTGTTGCATCAAAACGGACACCACTGTTTTGGTTGGTGCTCTTTTTATCTTGGGCGATCGTGTAAAATGTATTCCCATTTATCTCGTACCCTTCGAAAGTCAATACAGTTGAAGATGGTGACCTGGCCAACAAGTACAGCTGATCTCCAATAATGTTATTATTTATGAGATGTGTTCGCAACCAACCACCAAAAGTCTCAATGTGTTCATGTGTAATCCAGGTGTCAGACTGTCCCGGGTGTTGGGACCGTACTATATTCATATGTTCCTCGATATACGGAGCCACCAAGGTAGAACTCTGTAGAACTGCGTAGTGTGCTTGAGTTAAAGAATGTCCGTCCCTACATATTTTTGCTTTCTTTGCTAGCTTGCCTTTTCCACTCAGTCTCCCCTCATGCCGTGATTGTGGAACACCAATCGGCTTAAGGTCAGGAATAAAGTCAACACAGAACTCAATGACCTCCTATGTTCCATAGCCCTTGGAGATGCTTCCTTCTGGCCTAGCACGGTTATGGACATATTTCTTTAAAACTCCCATGAACCTGTCAAAGGGGAACATATTGTGTAGAAATACAGGACCGAGAATGGCAATCTCTTCGACTAGGTGAACCAGGAGATGCGTCATAATATTGAAGAATAATGGTGGGAACACCAACTCAAAACTAACACGACATTGGACCACATCATTATGTAACCTTGACAGAATATCTGGATTGATTACCTTCTGAGATATTGCATTGAGAAATGCACATAGCTTCACAATGGGTACTCGAACATTTTTCGGTAGAAGCCCCCTTAATGCAATCGGAAGCAACTGCGTCATAATCACGTGGCAGTCATGAGACTTTAGATTTTGGAATTTTTCTCTGCCATATTTATTATTCCCTTTATATTCGACGAGAAGCCAGACGGGACCTTGATACTGCTCAGGTATTCAAAAAAGATTTGCTTCTCTGCTTTGGTAAGAGCGTAGCTGGTCCGGGTCTTGTCGTGTGGATACATGTTGTTTGGGTCTTTCATATGTTGCTGGTCCTCCCGTGCTTCCGGTGTATCTTTTGTCTTCCCATACACGCCCAGGAAGCCTAGTAGGTTCACGCAAAGATTCTTCGCCACGTGCATCACGTCGATTGAAGAGCGGACCTCTAGGACTTTCCAATAGGGTAGCTCCCAAAATATAGATTTCTTCTTCGGAACAGATTGACCGTCAGGACCCTTTCCAAAGATCACTTCTAGATCCTTGACCATATTAAATATATCATTACCGGTACGGTGGTCAGGCTTCCTCCGATGACCGGGCATACCTTTGAAATGCTTGCCTTTCTTTCTTACGGGATGCTTAGTCGGAAGAAATCGACGATGCCCCAGGTACACAACCTTGTTACATTTCTCCAAATATATACTATCAGTCTCCTCTAAACAGTGCGTGCATGGATTGTATCCCTTGTTTGTCTGTCCTGAAAGGGTACTAACAGCTGGCCAATCATTGATAGTTACGAATAGCAACGCTCGTAGGTCAAATTACACCTGTTTGTGCTCATCCCACATACGTACACCTTCTTCATGCCACAACTGTAAAAGATCTTCAACTAAAGGCCTCAGGTACACATTAATGTCGTTGCCGGGTTGCTTCGGGCCTTGGATGAGCACTGACATCATAATGAACTTCCGCTTCATGCATAACCAAGGAGGAAGGTTATAGATACATAGAGTCACATGCCACGTGCTATGACTGCAGCTCTGCTCTCCAAAAGGATTCATGCCATCTGTACTTAGACCAAACCTTAAGTTCCTTGCATCATCTGCAAAGTTTGGGAACTCTCTCTCGATTTTTCTCCACTGCGACCCATCAGCGGGGTTTCTCAACATCGCGTCTTTCTTACGGTCTTCTTTGTGCCATCGCAACAACCTGGCATGCTCTTTGTTTCTGAACAAACGTTTCAACCGTGGTATTATAGGAGCATACCACATCACCTTGGCAGGAACCCTTTTGCTGGGGCGCTCGCCCTCAACATCACCAGGGTCATCTCGTCTGATCTTATACCGCAATGCAGTGCATACCGGGCATGCCTCCAAATTCTCATACTCCTCACCGCGGTAGAGGATGCAGTCATTATGGCATGCATGTATCTTATGCACGTCTAATCCTAGAGGGCAGACAACCTTTTTTGCTTCGTACGTACTGGCGGGAAATTCGTTACCCTTTGGAAGGTCCTTCTTCATTATTTTCAGCAACTTTTCAAATCCCTTGTCGGTCACACCATTCTCTGCCTTCCATTGCAGCAATTCCAGTGTGCTACCCAACTTTTTCAGGCCATCTTCGCCATTTGGGTACAACGGTTTGTTGTGTTCCTCTAACATACGCGTGAATTTCGACCTCTCATTATCAGTTCCGCACTCTCTCCGTGCATCAGCAATGGCACGACCAAGATCATCAGCCGGCTCATCTGATGCCTCTTGATCTTCAGCTTCCCCCGTTGCAGTATCACCGTATTCAGGGTACATAGGATAGTTGTCACCGTCCTCTTCTTCTTCATTTTCTTCCATCATAACCCCTCTTTCTCCATGCTTGGTCCAATA
Source organism: Puccinellia tenuiflora (assembly GCA_012064385.1). Taxonomy (NCBI): domain Eukaryota; kingdom Viridiplantae; phylum Streptophyta; class Magnoliopsida; order Poales; family Poaceae; genus Puccinellia; species Puccinellia tenuiflora. The sequence continues at coordinate 1,053,031 of QRDG01002535.1, forward strand.
ATTATAGTTGGGCATGAAACCGGTCCGAAGAAGGTGGCTGTGAAGGATTTTCGAGGAAGAGTAATCCTTCTTATTCTAACAGGCAAGACATGAACAACACATAAAACTATTATGATTGTTTGCCTCGGCCACACTGATAAAACTATGCAGGCCCGTAATGAAATCGTCAGTCCGTCGGTTACCGTACATCCATTGTCGGTCCATCTGCATTATATAATTAAGTTTATCAAAAACCATTACGCACAACATCGTGAATAGAGAAGTGACCAAATTAATTAATACAAGTTCATCACATTAAAACCAAATTAGATTAGTGACCAAATGTGATACATAGTTCTCATAATTAAAACATACATTGAAACTAACATACAAACTATATAATTCATTTAAATGCAACAACAAATGCTATCAAAATCGCAACTAAGGTAACAATTGATCCAACAGCATAATGATACCAAGCATCTTTATTAATAGCATAATTTCTAATCTTTCTAATCTTCAAGCGCATTGCATCCATCTTGATCTTGTGATCATCGACGACATCGGCAAGATACAACTCCAATTTCATCTTCTCTTCTTCAATTTGTTTCAATTTTTCTTTCAAATCATCGTTTCTTTTTCAACTAAATTTAACTTCTTAATAAGAGGGTCGGTTGGAATTTCCGGTTCATATATGTCCTAGATAAAAATATCTATGTTAAGTGTTGGTCGGCATAATTATTATAAACACGAAATTAAAATATAGTTATAAAAGATAATATACCACATCCCAATCATAAACCAGACGAGGGCCGACGGGGACGGATATCAAAACCATGGCACTATACATTTATCAAACAATCATAGAAGTAAGAAAATTATACAAGTAACTATATAAATCATATAAATAACAATTTTGTTATTTTTTAATAAGAACAAGAGGCTCACCAAGGTGGTGCCGGCAACGGGGCGGCGCGGGCGATCGACGGCGTTGTTGTGATGGCACTAAACCAACAAATCATACTTTAACTTGAGCTCAAATTGCATATAAAACAAATAAATTCCCTAACTTAGACATTTTATCAAACACCTTGCTTGCACTAGAAAAATGAAAAGAGCTAAACTAATAATGAAATGAGCTAAATCCACAATGCCGGAAGAAAGGATGAAGTTGCTAAGCCTTGAATAGATGGGTGCTGCCAAACTTGTCAAATGGTGGAGAAAAATATGATGAACTTGAGCTTGGGAGAGAGTAAACCGAAAGAAAATGGAGAAGAGTGAGGATGGCTCGGGGTGGAAGAAGAAGATAAAGGTGTTGGAAACCTTTCGTCCCGGTTCGTAATACGAACTGGGACGAAAGGGTCTCGCACTGGCCCCCACCTCTGGCACTGCCTGCCGGAACCCTTTAGTCCCGGTTCGTATTACGAACCGGGACTAAAGGTTCAGTACGAACCGGGACGAAAGTCTCCCGAGCCCCATGCGTCGTGCGAGCCGCTCGAACCGGGACTAATGCCAATGTTAGTCCCGGTTCGTGTCGCGACCGGGACCAATGCTCCGATGCGGCCTGGACAAAATCCCTTTTTTCTACTAGTGGGAGCTGGAGTTCGAGCTGGAGGCACTTTACAAATACTGCCTCCAATTGCAATTTGAGGCACTTTCCAGTACTGCCTCCATTTGCAATTTGAGGCACTAAAACTACTGAGTTTATTTGTAGTTTAAGGCACTTTGCAATAATGCGTGAAAAAGGTAATAGAGGCAGTACTTGAAGTGCCAGCACAAGTATCGACTGATTTTAAGGAAGTAATCAAAATGCATACACAATGAAGTACATGTCTTCCCTGAATTGTGAAAATCATGATGTGCTTGTTATATAGCACAAGAGGAACGACTGTTTTTAATCATATTATTCTGGGCGTATTAATATATATTTTATTTTATTTTGCTTTTGGCCATCTACCACTTAGTTGCTGTCCGCACTTGCTCTTGTACTGCACCGTATGATGCAAAATCAGCGACCAGTAGATGTCTTAAATGGACAATTTTTTTTTAAGTGAATACAGTACAGTATCACAATGATTTGTGCTTTCTACCGCAGAAACTAAGCCCACATGCATGATCGGATCACATGGGAGAGAAGTATTAGATGTAAATTTGAAATATCTTTTCCTCACTTGGAATTAACGAAAAAATGTGTATTCAAACAATAACTTACTCGAAGGCAAGTACCAGGTTTTGGGCACAAATAAGAAAAACATTCTATTGACTAAACCTAGGTAGTTCCTTAAAGTTGGACAAACTAAGTTTTACAAGTGCGTGAAAGCCTCTAGGAGCATGTAGATAGTGGAGGAGCAGCAGCTGGAGATGTGGCTTCTTTATTGGTCTTGGTTGCCTTGCGATCTTCAGGTCTTGAAATTCTTGTTGGTTTGGGTTTTGGCGAGTCTTCTTCCAAGTCGCTAATCTTCCTCCAAGTCGCTGAGAGAGGCCTATTCAGCCTTGTCGTGACAGTAAAAAAGATGAACACAGAAAACCAAGACTAAGGCAAAAGTGAAGAAATTCAAAAGATCGCCCGAGTTTTACCTGTCGGTGGCACGGGCACTAGCCAATGGCTGCCTCGTCCGTGGCTCGTGAGCAGAAAACACGGGGGTCCCAGCCAGCGGAACCACGCTCGCCGTGGCACCCTCGCCGGAGGTCACATTCTTCTTCTTCGCGGTGGTGGCGGTCCCCGCAGGCGGCTACTGGTCTACCTTCAAATGCTTCAGCTTGCCCACGTCGCGATAAGTCTTCTTCTTGCGCTTCCCTCCAACAGCGGGGGAAAGCGCAATATTCTGTCAGTGCACAATTATTTACAATTAAATCGGAGCACAAAATATTCTGTCTGCTGAGAGAAAGAATTAGGAGTATACCTCTCCATTAAAGTCGGTGCCAAACATTTCCTTTAGGGATGTAAAATGTTCAACTTTTTCACCTTTCTCAAAACCCTCTGCCTTCTTACACTCAGCATGCTAAAATCCAAACAACATCAAAATTATTCTACAATAATAGGCAATATATAGAACTAACTATCAAGATTTAACAAAAGAACATATGTTCTCAAAGGAGTACCTGTACTTTTCGTATCCATTCCTTTGGTATTATTCCAGTCTTGACACTATCACGAGCCAAGACTAGTCGGAAATAGGTCTTTAGCTTATACCATTTAGTCTCTAGTGAATTGTTTGAGAACGTCCTTCCAGTTATTCTAAGCAAATCTTGTCGTAATTCGTCATATACTTCCTGTACGTCGACCAGTGCTAACAACGACAAAGTTCTCATACCGCTCTTCATTCTTCTTGACCTAATGAGATTCAAACATGTTTCGCAAAACTGAAGCTCAGCCTCGTCCGTCCATTTCACCTTCTCACTCATTTGAGGAATCTAAAAAGAGATAGCATACACATTCCGTGATTAATATTGAGATTGTCTTTTAAAAAAATGAGACTGAAGCACGTACCTTACTGTAATCAGACTCAGGATGCTCGGCTTCATTTGTTTTTTGTAATTCTGTTTATCATGAAAAAACAATCAAGAAGATGCAATATATGCAACATCCTAATCATTACATGTCTTAGGCTAATTGCTGTCAAAATGACTGATTGGAAGTCCAACACGATACTTAGTAAGCTATGGTAACCAAGTGAAACATAACATTAACATTTATGTCTGCAGAAAATTACCAGGTAGGCCGCGGTGTGGACGCTGCTTAATTGTCATGGCTGGTGGCTGGCTCCTATTTATCATGAATAGTACGAATAAATAAAAATAATTCCAAACGGAAATCAGCAGGACAGAAGCAATACATGAACCACTAGGCCACGGAAGCAGGGAGACGAAACTGTAACTGTGAACCAACTTAAACATATTAACCATGCATGCAGTTGTATGCGTAGAGAGCAAAGCTAGATGAATCAGAAATTATATGACCTTGCCGACATGATATTCAGTGTAGAATCGATGCACAATTACGGATCCTACGTATAATCATGCATGCATCTACGAGGCTTAACAGTAAATTACATGCATATTCCTGGAGACATGAGGCAATTTAATCCCAGGCAACAAGATGCATGAAAAAAACTCAGCATGATCTCTAGGGCAGAATCGATTGACAACTAGATCCAACAGTAGACTACCTCTACAGATGAGGCAATTTAATAACAACCTAAGAGCTAGAAGAGTAATCCACGAGAATTAATACAACGGATAGCAAGCTAGATGGATCAGAAATTATATGACCATGCCGACATGATATTCAATGTAGAATCGATGCACAATTACGGATCCTACATACAAGCATGCATGCATCTACGAGGCTTAACAGTAAATTACATGCATATTCCTGGAGACATGAGGCAATTTAATCCCAGGCAACAAGATGCATGAAAAAAATTCAGCATGATCATTTCCAAAATTTTACCTAGACAAGATATGCCCTATTTGCAAGATGGAACACCTGTTGATCTCTAGGGCAGAATCGATTGACAACTAGATCCAACAGTAGACTACCTCTACAGATGAGGCAATTTAATAACAACCTAAGAGCTAGAAGAGTAATCCACGAGAATTAATACAACGGATAGCAAGCTAGATGGATCAGAAATTATATGACCATGCTGACATGATATTCAATGTAGAATCGATTCACAATTACGGATCCTATGTACAAGTATGCATGCATCTACGAGGCTTAACAGTAAATTACATGCATATTCCTGGACACATGAGGCAATTTAATCCCAGGCAACAAGATGCATGAAAAAAACTCAGCATGATCTCTAGAGCAGAATCGATTGACAACTAGATTCAACAGTAGACTACCTGTACAGATGAGGCAATTTAATAACAACCTAAGAGCTAGAAGAGTAATCCACGAGAATTAATACAACGGATAGCAAGCTAGATGGATAAGAAATTATATGACCATGCCCACATGATATTCAATGTAGAATCGATGCACAATTACGGATCCTACATACAAGCATGCATGCATCTACGAGGCTTAACAGTAAATTACATGCATATTCCTGGAGACATGAGGCAATTTAATCCCAGGCAACAATATGCATGAAAAAAACTCAGCATGATCTCTAGAGCAGAATCGATTGACAACTAGATCCAACAGTAGACTAGCTGTACAGAGATGAGGCAATTTAATAACAACCTAAGATCGAGCTAGAAAGATGAGTAATCCACGAGAATTCATACAACGGACGATATTAGCTCCAACCGATCGAGCGGAATCAGCAATCTACAACTAGACAGATGAACCGAACCAACACCGTCTCAAATCGGGAGATCTAGCTACTCGGGCATCAACTAGACATGATTTTTGGTAGCCTAATCAACAGTAGTCGATCCACAACATTAGTAACATCTACGTACAGCAGCTCTAAGCCTCTAACTCGAGAAAAAAACTAGGCAATCGAGCCGAACCAACGACAATCGGCAGAAGAAGACGAAGAGGAGGAGAAGGGCGGGGTGATCAAGGATTCGCGTACCCTGAGGAGGAGGAGGAGGAGGAGGAGGATGAGAGAGCCCTGGCTTCGATCTGTTGGGGATTTCGACGGGAGACTGGGAGAGTGGACTGGAAATGGATGTGTGTGGAGAAGAGACGGGAGGGGTGGGACTTTATAGGCGGCTCCGGTGGGAGCGATCCGGCGCTGCCGTTTCCCGGTGCCTCGATTCGTATTTCAATTTTCAAGCAGTGACGACGTCATGATGGCGTGGGCATGACATATATTTATACGTATTCTTATACGTACGAGAACGAGCTCATGCATGGGGTCGCCGCCGCCATGGACACCTGCAGCCGCGTGTCCCGAGGGTTCCTTTCTCTTCTCGTGTCTAGTCTCACGCGTTTCAATCGCCACGGCTAAACACAAAGTCATGTCCAGCATCGGGACCTAGACGGCCGTACTGGCTCCCTTGCGGGGGCGAAGCCCAATGGGCTTAGGCCGGTCGTTGTGCATCAGGGTGGGCTGCACGAAGCGCACCGAGGCCTCTGGGCGCTGGCCGCACGCCCGAGCTAGCCTGCTGATGCCCTCGTAGGCTCCTACGTACACACGGCTGACACGACTTTTCCTCTCCTATGCACGCAAACGCGGCGGTTTGGCTGATCTAGCCGAGTCGCAGGCGTCCAGTGCGTCCTCCGATCCGATCACCGTCGACGGGCCATCTCCCGCTCAGTGCTCAGCCTATCGCCTCAGCGCGGCGCCTTGCCTTTTCTCGATCGCCTTGGCGCAGCCACGGGAATTCGGCAGTCTGTCCCATTCGATTTCGATCGACAAATTCTACAGATTCAGTTCCTCCATCGGTAAATACCTAAGTGCTTCTCTATTTGTTGCGAAAATCTCTAAGGCCATGTTTGTTTCTAGATTTTTTGGGGGAGTCAAATCCCGAAATCCCCACATATCTCAAAACATCATTTGTTTCTAGTGTATTGGATATGTTTTATCCCCACAAATCTCCAAACTCTAGTTCATTTTTTCTCAATCCCCTAAGGCCTTGTTTACTTCTAGTGTATTTTAGGGGATTGGAGGGGATTATCCCGGGTCCCCAAAAATCCCCACTAGTTTGTTTACTTCTAGTATATTTTAGGGGATTAGAGGGGATAATCCCTAGATATCCCCCACCAACCATCTTATTTTTGCCCAAAACAAAAACTCTAGTCCATGCTAGTGTATTGTAGGGGAAGAGTATTTGTGGGGATTGGGTGTTCACCAAATCCCCTCCCATCCCCACTCTTCCCATCCACTAGAAAACTCTTGAAGTAAACAAGGCCTAAGGGATCCAATACACTACCCCTAGCTAGTGGATTGGGTGAAGTTTAGGATTTCACCCAATCCACTAGAGTATTATCCCCACTAATTTCCTAAAATACCCTAGTAACAAACAAGGTCTAAATGTTTCTCTATTTGTTGTTAAAATCCCTAAATGTTTCTCTATTTGTTGCGAAATCCCCTAAATGCTTCTCTACTTTGTTGCGAAAAATCGTTGCTAATAGAAGATATTTCACGAAACTTGTGGTCATATATGTATCATTTTCTTAGGAAATCATTAAAGTCTAACATGAAATAAGTATTTATCAAACGTAGATTATTGAACCTTTTATGACATCTAGATTATCGAACCTTGGTGTTAGATGATATATTTTGGAATTTAAATATGCGAAGACATTTTTACAACATCTTAGCCGATGGTTCATCAATAATTCAATATAGTAGGCATTGTCTTTCATTTTATGTCATATTACCTATGTTAAAAGTTAAAACCCATATTTATATATTAGATTGTTTGCCCAAAAAATTACGCCGTTGTGAAGCGGTGCATCAGGGTAACTTGAGCTCCAGCTCCGCCCCTGCTCCCTTGTGTTTATGAGTGAACGGCATAACCTGTGTGTTACTCATTACGCTAATTCCCTTACGTACACGATATCAATGATATCTCGAGATTGAGACAATGTGCTCTAGTGTGATCGAACCCTTTGATCATAACACATATAATTCTCGTACCAATATCATTCTCTTTTCTCATTCCGTATATATGTTGTCCCGTGATTAATCACGCTGTGTGGGGCCAGACGATTGGGTGACAACAATAATACTAAGATGGCCTAGAGGATGTATCTCTACATCTTCTGGAGGAGTAAGTGTCATTCTTGAATAATCTCTGTTCCAATACATTATTCTAGTTCACGCCCAAAAGCCACCTTTATGGTCCCCAGTTATGGCCGGACGTTAGGTGACAATCAAATCTTGAGTGTCGAATAAGCGGTCACCGGATAGGACTAGCGCGTGTGAGGGCGGAGTAGATGTCGAGCCCCAAGTGGCGATGTTGATGTTGATGATATCGCCGGCTTCGACGGATCTTCATGACGCGCCGATCGGATGCTGCTGCCAAACCACACTGGGATCAACTAGTAGTACACCAGACTCTGGACGACGGCGCGCCGAAGGCGACGACTTGACCAGATGCAATCTTGGTGTTGATGACGAATCTAAACGTGATGAAGTCGGAAAACATCAAGCAACGCGGCGGCGGAAAACGTCGCCTTCGTCGATTGGATCCGATCTGCACCTCACGTGTAAGATGTGAGCCGATCTGATGTAGCTTTGGGAGTGAAGCCGACCACGACGAAGATGATGACGATGAACTTGTCGAACTTGATCAGCCGGCTAGATCCGATCTGGCTAAAGATGACGACATGAGCCGGATGCGATCTGGCCAGCGATGATGATGAAGGATCCCGCCCAGATCATCGCCTGGACACCTCTTGCCCCACGGTGGGCGCCAACTGTCTTGGTATCGTCGAATCTGGCCGGGATAGGGGTGTCATCCGGCTAGGTATACACACCGACGGTAGAGAGAAGATGTGGGGGCAGGAACGTAGCGGGATTCCGGTGACTGGATTACACACAGTTTACCCAGCTTCGGATCACACGACGGTGGCATGATCCTACGTGCTGCTATAAATCACTATAGGGCAATATTGCCGGGTTACAATGATGTGTGTATAGCCTGAAAGGCTTGGTTGTGGAGATCATCTAGATTGTGCCCTAAGGCTCCCGTAGGCCGGTTTATAAAGGCGGCCAGGCCTAGGGCTTACAAGGAAAGTCTACCGGCATAAGGAAATAGGAGTCCTAGACTAATACGGCTTAGTTGTCTTCGTCTTGTGCGCCAAGTCGGATGGTTACTGGGCCTTCGTCTTGGGTCCTCCTTAGCCGGCTTCGCTTTGTCCTTGTGCTTCAGCATATTGGGCCACCCGGTAAGCCTGCCGGCATTACCACCAGTGGGCCACCCTGGTATACTGGATTATGTACATGTCGATGATACCCCTATTTGGTATATCCCCGACATCTTTCATGGATGTGTTACAAGAGGCGAGTAGTAGAAGGGTCTGATGGTAGCTTGGAAGTTCTGATGCAAATTCTTTCTTGCCATATTCCTTTCTAATAAGGGTACTTAGAGGATTCTCATGAACTATTACAGGCAACTCTGGAGTCCTTGCCACCTCATGTCCCAACATATTTGAGGGCTGCTGTGGGTCCACCGAGCACTTCATCCCGGCGCCATTACTGCTCCGTTTGTGGGATTTCTGCAAATTACACATGTGCCCGTTGTGGGACACGGCTCTGCTCATGCCGCTGCCAAGTGATATAGAATGATACACGCTGCCTGAAATTTGTGGCTTGACCCATCTACAAACCTGTCGTCTCTGGAGTTATGTTTGGTGCAGTTGTGGTTTCTAGTGTTCTGCTTTTATCAGAAAGAAATGTCTATTGTACATATTTTCTAGGAGGTAAAATTCCCAATGTGTGAATAAATCTCTGCCGCAGCAGCTAGTAGAAATGTTGTGTGACTTGTATGCTTCATTGTAGTGTAGGGTAAATGGTAGTTGTACTTCTTGCCGGGTGGCGTAGGCGCGGGCGGCAAGATAGTACTGGCCGGGTGGCTGGTCGAAGGTGACGAGGACGTCGGTGGTCTGGCCGGGGCCGAGCACGAAGACAGAGGTGGCGTACGGCCTTGTGTAAGAGGCGTCGGCGCCCACGACGGTCATGGTGTGGCCGGCGAGAGAGACGAAGAGCTCCGTGCTGAGCGCAGCGTTGATGAACCGCAGTAGGTTCGTCTCACCGGACTTCACCGCGAACACAGTCGTGTCTTGGGAGGAGCAGTTGTAGAGGTCACCGGGTTGGCCGTTCACGTTGAGGGCGTCGGAGATGTTGGGAGCTGCACCGGTGCGCGTGGCGGTCTTGATCACGTCGATGGGGTTCATGTCCCACCACTCACTTGTGCACATGCAACTAGATTATTAGTTACAGTACATAAATGTTTGTCGTTTATGACATTGAAAAGATCTTCAAGCTTAGGCCTTGTTTGATTCATAGGATTAGCAAAGAATTTGTATAGGATTGAAATCCTACAGGTTTTCTCCTTTGAAGCCGTTTGATTCATAGGATCATTTTCATAGGAAATATTCCTATAGGAATATTGAAGTACAAACTTCATAGGAAAATAATATGAGGTCCAACCTCATGAAAAAATTCCTTCATCACAATCAAACAAACTTCTCTTCCATAGGATTCAATTAGACATGCCATATCAATCCTATAAAATTCTTATTCCTACACTTTTCTATTCCTACAAATTAAACGAGCCCTTAAAATGTGTGCTTCAGAATTAATATTGTGGGGACCCCGGCTAGCTGTCCGAAATACCCCTGTGCCTACAACATCCGCGATCCCATGATCAGTATGTCGCTGAGCACAATCAAACTGGTATCAAAAGAGCATCCATAAATACCGAGTAAATATACTTACTTGATTGAAGTCATAATCTTCAACCGTTTACTTGCAGCGGAAACACCAAATAGCGTGGAGCCCAAGTCATTTGCCACAACCTTACAACAGCTGACTGGGAGATGACCTAGTTCGCAACAACGTCGTCAAACTCCTCATCTTCAGTACTCCTCCTTCTCGAAATCTGGCATTGCAATTAATGCCAGGGACGAAACCAATATGAGTACAATTTGAATTGTACCCGCAAAACTACTTGACAGAAACATTAACATGCAACTATGGATGTCTTTAAATAAATAGGGATTATCTTAAGGAAGAGGCTTATTTTTACTTTAAGCAAAACATTTTAAAAATAATCTTTCTCTTGTAGATATAGCATCTCTATATCTTTGTTGAAAAACAAAACCATTTAGAAAATAATTCCTCCCAGGGAGGTACCACACCTTTTTAACAAAACACCCCGTACCTCCCAGGTACTCTTCAATTTTCCTCCGTTTGTTTCCAAGAAAACACTTTGAAAACAAAACTGCTCGCACGTCTAGATCCGTGGCCTTTCGAACCGTCAATGTATTCGAATAGATTTACACTCTGTAGAGGTGGTGCACTTTCCCCACATCAAACGATCATTCCGCCGTGATCAGCCACGGTCCGTCATACAACATTATGCGGGGTTCGTATAATCGATCAAAGCTTTCCACTATGTCTACCCTAATACAGGGATCTCCCGGTATAATCGATCAAAGCTTTCCACTATGCCAACATATCATTCCATGTTTCCCCGACTCCACACCGCCAAGCCAGGAGACCCACCGTAATCATCCGGCTGTAGGTCTGCTATAGTGTATTGCCTCGTCCAGACGACAACCCAGCTTCGAGGGACTCTAACCCTTATAGAAGTATGAAATGCCCCGTACTAAAATAAACAAGGATTTGGCTAAGCCGGTCCCATTCCTAGGTAATGTGGTTGCACGGTTTAATTGTTCGGGCGACAGCTAGAGCTGTACTTTGTTTTACTCCAAAAACACCTGTCTTCTCCAGTTGCTCGCAACAACACTTCCTTTTTAGCAAAACACTTTTCCTCAAAGTTTTTCTTTTTCAAAGACATCTTTTTGGAAGGATGCCAACCCAAAACTATAAGGGTAGAAGTAGGAAAAATTTCTAGCCTTTGGAAATATAGTTTTAATTTTCTTGATGACGCCTCCAGTATAGGTGTCACAAGATATACTACTATATAGTCCTACTATACTGGATACCTATGTATAACATAGCTTTTGAACACAAAAAGGTTGGCACATGCCACTTATAAAAGTACTTCATGCTTTTAGATAAAAGAGTAAAACATGCTTTTGATAAAACAGTAAAACATGCATGATATTAAGTAGTGGCATATTTATGTTTCATAGAGAGTGGCTTGCCTGGTTCAGCAATATGTCCATGGACTTCTCCTCTTAGATCAATATAATAAACTCCCCTCATTCTTCCGTAAATCCTCTCCGTTTTCCCTGATAGCGTTATTCTCCAGCGTCGCAAGAATGAAAACAAAACAACACTCAATAAGCAACCCAAAACCACAAGTGATAAACAAATAAGTACTCAAACCACAAGCATAGCACTTTTCAAACAAGCAACACACTAAACAAACCAAGACACTAGTCTTAAGCAGAGTTAAGTTTACATCTAGTAAAACATAGAATGACTAGTAGTAAGTGAAAAAACACAAGAAAGAAGGTTCTAAAGGATGCTATATTTTACAACAAACTTAGGAAAACTTATGGAATGGGTTCCGTCGCCGAGATCGAGCCACCTGTACCTGCTCAAGCCCTCGTCGCGCATGGCATGATGGCCGTGGCTCGCGACTCGGAGGCGCCAAGCATGGGGGAGCAGGTGCACCTGAACGAGGAGTACGCACATGTTCAGTTCAGGAGCTCGGCGAACGACACCGACGAGGCATGGTGCCTCAACACGGGGGCGTCCAACCACATGACCGGCGACGCCTCTATGTTCTCCGAGCTGGTCAAGAACATCTCCGGCACGGTTCGCTTTGGCGATGGATCGGCCGTCGAGATCCACGGGCACGGCACCGTTCTGTTCGCCATCGACAACGAGCGCCACTGGGCACTGACGAGCATGTACTGGATCCCTCGTCTGAAATCCAACATCATCAGCGTCGGGCAACTGGACGAGATCGGCTACCCCACCCACGTCGAGCACGGTTTCATGTCCATCCGCGACAATGATCGGAAACTAATCGCCAAGGTACCTCGCTCAAGAATCGGTTGTACTTTGCTCATCTTCAGACAGTGCAGCCAGTATGTCTGTCAGCGCATGTGGAGGATGAGGCATGGCGCTGGCACGCTCGCTTCGCCCATCAGAGCTTTGAGGGCCTGGAGAAGCTGTCGAGGAAGGGGATGGTGCGCGGCTTACCTGCCGTGAGACACGTCGAGCAGCTCTGCGAGGCGTGCCTTGCTGGCAAACACCGTCGCGCTCTGTTCCCTGCGACGGCCAAGTACCGAGCCACGACGCCGCTCAAGCTCGTTCACGGCGACCTGTGCGGCCCCATCACGCCGGCGACACACGGTGGCAAGCGCTACTTCATCCTGCTCGTCGACGACTATAGCAGGTACATGTGGCTGACCCTGCTCAAGACAAAGGACGAGGCGGCCACTGTCATTCGCCGCTTCAAGGTTGAAGCTGAGGTGGAGTCACGGTGTCCATTGCGTGTTCTCCAAACCGACCGAGGTGGAGAGTTCACCGCGAATGAGTTCGCGGACTGGTGCACGGAGCGTGGCCTCAAGCGCCATCTCACCGCCCCCTACTCACCGCAGCAAAATGGGGTGGTCATGAGGCGTAATCAGACTGTCGTCGGCGCCGTCAGATGCATGCTCAAGGCAACGGCCATGCCAGCTGAATTCTGGGGAGAAGCAGCACTAACGGCCGTCCACATCCTGAACCGATCGTTCACTAGGAGCTTGGAGGGAAGGACACCGCATGAAGCATGGCACGACGTAAAGCCAACCGTGCATTACTTCCGCGTGTTTGGCTGCAGGGCATACGCGAAGGAGACAAGGCCAGGTCTGAAGAAACTCGATGATCGGAGCAAGCCAATGGCGGCACCCTCATCGTCGACAACTGGGTGATGCCGCAGCCCCTGCCTGCTGCAACAGAGGGGGGGGGGCACAAACTCCTGTCGCAGTCTCTCCTTCAGTGCCCCCGACGCCGCCAATACCTGAATCTCCTGGTTCAGTGCTGTCGCCAGCGGCGTCCACGACTCCCTCGAGCACCTCGACACCAGCAGCCCCTGTGAGTGCACACCCGGTCCAGTTCGTGACACCTCCATCAAGTGAGGATCCTGGGCTCGACGCCGACGACGACCCAAACGTGGAGCACCGGTACCGTCGTGTGCTGGACTTGTACACACCTGACGCAGTGAACCCAGGGAGGGCCGAGCGTCTCCTCCTCACGCCATCAGGAGAGCCAGCTACCTTCGCTGAAGCCGAAGGTGATGAAGCCGGGCGCCAAGCAATGAATGATGAGCTCACATCGATCGAGGAGAACAAGACATGGTCCTTGTCCGATCTGCCGCCAGGACACAAGCCGATCGGGCTCAAGTGGGTGTTCAAACCCAAGCGCGACGCCGACGACAATGTCCTCAAGCACAAAGCCAGGCTGGTTGCAAAGGGGTACATCCAGCGGCCAGGAGTTGACTTCGATGAGGTTTTTGCACCTGTCGCATGCCTGGACTCGGTGAGGCTGCTGCTCGCCATTGCTGCTCAGTACAAGTGGCATGGACGTGAAGACGGCGTTCCTGAACGGCGAGCTGGGTGAGGAGGTGTATGTGAACCAGCCGCCGGGGTTCATCGACGGCGACAACTCCAGCAAGGTCATGCGCCTCCACAAGGCGATGTACGGTCTACGCCAAGCACCACGCGCATGGAACACAAAACTCCATGCCGTCCTGGACTCGCTCGGGTTCACGCAGAGCGCCTCAGAGCATGCGGTGTACACGCGTGGCAAGGACAACACACGGCTGCTTCTTGGTGTCTATGTCGATGATCTAATCGTCAAGGGAGCAAGCTCTGACGCCATTGCCTCGTTCAAGCTGGAGATGTGCCAGCGCTTCAAGATGAGTGACCTTGGCCTGCTCACTCTGTACCTCGGCATTGAGGTGAGCCAGGCGCCCGGTGCGATCACTCTGAAGCAGAGCGTGTTCGCCGCCAAGTTGCTAGAGAAAGCAGGCATGGCGGAGTGCAACCGCCAAGCTGTCAAAGGAGAGCTCCAATCCACCCGTCGACGTCACGCTCTATCGGAGCATCGTCGGCAGTCTTCGCTACCTGGTGCATACACGGCCAGACATCAGCTTCAGCGTCGGCATGGTGAGCCGATACATGGAGGCGCCCACCACGGAGCACATGAGTGCTGTGAAGCACCTACTTCGCTACATCGCTGGCACGATCGACCATGGCTGCTCTTACACCTCAGCTCCTCAAGGTGCGCACTTGTTTGGTTTCAGTGACGCAGACATGGCCGGCGACATCGATGACAGGAAGAGCACGTCGGGAACCCTCTTCTTCTTCGGAAACTGTCCAATCTCATGGCAGAGCCAGAAGCAAAAGGGGGTCTCACTCTCCTCCGGGGAATCAGAGTACATTGCTGCTGCCACCGCAGCATGCCAGGGCGTCTGGCTTGGGCGTCTACTTGGCGATCTGCTCGGGACCGATCCACTCGTCGCCGAGCTGCACGTGGACAACAAGTCCGCGATTCAACTGTGCAAGAACCCTGTGTTCCATGACCGGAGCAAACACATCGAGGTGCGGTATCATTTCATTCGAAGCTGCATCGAAGATGGAACTGTTTCGGTTCAGTTTGTTGGCACTGAAGATCAGCTCGCAGATATTCTCACAAAGGCCCTTGGTCGTGTGCGACTTCAGCTGCTCCGCGAGAAGATCAACATTGTCAAGGTTAAGTAGAGCTGCTGCATCTGGCTTAGGGGGAGATTGTTGAAATAAACCAGTGCAGCGTCAGTAGTTTCAGTTAGGTAGCTGTTAGTTTCAGTTAGCTGTTTTCTGAACTTTTCCGTCAGTTATCTGTAGCTCTTGTAGGCTCCAAGTTTGCTTAACAACTTGGAGCGATTCTTCCGCGTGACTTGGTCCGTTCGTGGGGTGGCACGAACATTGTGGATCATGGCATCGTGTGATCGTTTGTAGCCCGAATAAAAGGAATGAGAAAACCAGAAAAGTCGCAAGGTGTGCGCGACGCCAAAACTCTCTCTCGTTCTCGTTCGTTCTCCGTTCTTCAGTTGTTCTTCCTCCACTCCGAATTGAGTTTGGGGACGTCAAGCGATTCAGCAGTTCACTGATCTACGGGAGGCTGTGCAAGACTTTCAACTTCGGGATGGTGTTCCTGATTCCTTAACCTGGAAATGGACGAAGGATGGTAAACCTTCAGTCAGCTCGGCGTATAACGTGCAATTTGAAGGTCGGGTGAGATTTAACTTTCACCTCACAGTGTGGGACTCTGACGCCCCACTCAAATGTCAATTCTATGCCTGGCTTGCTGTTCTTAACCGCTGCCTTTCTGCGGGCAACCTTCAGAGCGGGGTGGCCGAATGATCCCATCTGCTCCCTTTGCCACCTGCACCCTGAGACGGCAGTGCATCTTCTCATCAACTGCACATATGCTCGTCAAGTTTGGCGTCTGATTTTTGCTCGAATTGATGTCACACCTCTTGTGGGATGGATGTCTTACCCTTCCTTGGCTGATTGGTGGAACATGATGGCCCAGCACTCAACGGCTGATAACCGAAGACGCTGGAATTCAGTGGTGGCTCTTGTCTGGTGGGAATTGTGGAAGGAGCGAAACGATCGCATTTTCAATGACAAGCATGTGTCAGCTTTTACCACTTATGAGAAGATCATTGCAACGGCTGTGGTGGACTGTTGTAGCGCGGGACGAAGACTAGTGAGCCCGGTTGCAAACAGACCACGAGAACCTGACTGACTACAGTAGCCACCTAATGCTTGTAAAGGTGTACGCTGTGCAATTATTCTTTCTTAGTGTAGCTTACCTAGCTCTGTAATATGTACTTTGTTCCATCTCCTTTTAGTATTCTTGAGCGCTTTTACGGTGGTTGGCAAGTACTTCTCAGTACTTCCCGGTACTACCGCGCTGAATTATTTCAGCCGTTGATCTCACACAGTTAATTATCAGTTCTGAATTTACATAGCCAGGGTTATTATTGTAACTGCATACCCCGCACGACCTGTCCGCTCTAGAGCACGATCCGGTTATGCGGAAGCGGGGCGTTGGGCGAGGGGTATCTCGGCGAGGCAGTACGCAGCGCTCGCGCCGGAGAAGGGGCCTCGCCGGTGCTCTGGCCTCGCCGCCCCCTCTGCCGGCTTCCCCGCCGCCTCCCGCCTGCTCTAGCCGCTGGAGAGCACGATCCGCTCCGCGGCCTCTGCCCCATTGCCCCGCCGCCGCCCGCCTCGTTCCTTTGACTCGCCGCTGACGCCTCCTCCTTCTTGCCAGAGGACGGTCTGGCGGTCCCAGGTGAGCAGCTCGAACTTGCTTTTTTCTGCTAGGTTGCAATCCGAAAACTCGGACAGACGGACACAAAAGTTGGTTGTGCATTGCACAGTTGTAAAGAACTTGGATATGCTGTACGTCCTTTTTTCTTTGGTCAGAGCCAAAGCATGCAGCAGTAATGGTACTATTATCGTATATCACTTGCTAGTCCCAGTTCATAATCAAATCATACTGTACTAGCTAGGTTAGTACTGCGTGCTATGCTAATGCACTACTATAAACCGCAGCATCATCACTTAAAACTTTCATATCAGGAGGTGGGAGCTCTTCATATTCAAGTATTTATTTCTAGCATGTTCCATCTCTTTCTGCATTGGTGTTGCATATCCTTGCGTCATACAGCCAGCTAGTATAGTAGTATGTTCATTTTGTAAGGAGATATGATCTCTGTACAAGAACCAATTCTTTGGAGATTTCATGAAGTTCAGGGAATTGATCTGTCAATGTTTTCACTTTTCTCTCCATGCCATCTATCATTATGCTAGCTTTTGAGTCGATTAATCTTTTGTAGATGCTTTCTGCACTTTAAAGATAGGAAAAAGATTTGGCATGATCTGTATTTATTTCTTATTTCTCTTTCAGTTAAGACAATTGTTTTACTAATTTTTTATTTGACATGATAAAACTTGTAATTCTTAATTTGTATGTGATACGCAGGAAGACATGGGTGATGAGTCTATGGATGAGAGTGGGATGATGGTTTCATTTTTATAACAATTATGCTCTTTGACAAAGGATTTGGTGTGTGGAAAAGCTATGTTGAGTGGGATGAATCCAACCAGGACATAATTTTGAGGAAACTACTCTACAATTTATCGCTTGCGGAATAGTGGATTAAGCGGACAGGCTGGCAGTCCCGTCCGCTTGTATCCTGATTTGCCTTTGTAAAATGCATTTGTAAACGTCGGTTAATTAGGTATCATTAGCTAGATCAGCAAGCATTCTTGTTGGGTCATTTTTGTCTTCTGAAAGCTGCCCTAATACATGAAGCCATATATGCGCTTGTGGTTTGATTATAGTTTTTTTTGCAAAAAAATATGTATTGTATCTGTAATGGTCTACCAAACATGAAGCCATATATGTATTTACCAAAAATGTGGTGAATAATAAGACTTGCGTGTACCAACACTGCCAGGTAATCAACCAGCAGGGAAGCAAAACAAGAGACAGGACTTTTATTATATCTTCTCTACCAAGCTGTTATGAAATAACTTTAAACTGTCAAGTAGTCTTACAACAACAGAATCACTTGTAACAAAACCAAAACAACATCCGTCAAGTGTGCCACAAGTAGTTTTGCCAAAGAGAGAACTAAAACCATATACTATTTGGTCATCATAGGCACTACATGCCAGAAGTAAATGTCACTAGGGATTCCATTCGTCCAAACACAAGCGAAAATAGAAGACAAAAACTCGAAGCCTACAAAAGAACCATTCCACTTATCCCGATTATCAAGTTTTCTCTGAATGCGGAATGATTATGCGCTCGTCCATGTCCTTATGGATCTTCTTCAACTGTTTGTCCATTTTCCTATACTCCTGCTTCAACGCCCGATCCATGGCTGCACGTTCTTGATTCAACTGTTTAATCATCGCCTCACGCTCTAACTTCAGCTTCTTGTCCGTCTCCTCATGGATATGTTTCAACTTCTGGTACATCTTCTAGCGCTCCTGATTCATCATCAGGTCCACGGCAGCACGTTCTTGCCTCACCTTGTTGTCCATCTCCTCACGCTCCTGATTCATCATCTACCCGGTCATCTGGTCACAATATATCAAACCGTCAAGGGAGATGAACATTGTACTATATCCTAATCAGGATGGAAAACTGAACAATAGCTCATATAGCTAGCTTGTACATGGGCATACGTAGAAAAGCTTCTTGATGAAAGAAGACAATGAACAAACGAGATAAACTCCATGCTGAACAGATCTTGACAAGAAATTGATAGGCATAATATAAACCAACGGCAAAGCGCAGGCAGCAAAGTCAGTAGGCACCTATGTGCCTTCAGTATAGATATGGTGATGTATGAATTCTCTGTGAGTGTGCTTCAGGCAGAATGATTCAGCGAGAGCACCCTCAAAACATCTTTTGCCGATTTTGACTCGACCACAGTGCTCCCCTGGATTCATGTCTGCCATGTCGTGGGATCCGCAGGCCCTCATCACCGCCCTAACCCAGGTGCGCCGCCGCGGGGCCGAAGTCGGCGAGTTTGGCGCTGAGGTCTGCCCGGTGGAAGATGGGCGCGCGCGCGGCGTGCAGCTAGGCGACCACCGCGGCCGTGCCCGCCACGACGCTGAGCCGCGCACCCCGTCGTCGCCGCGCTGGTGGAGGTGGTGGGCGAGCTCGCCGGCGCGTCGGCGGCGGCCGGAAAGGGAATTTTGTGCGGGGGGATTTCACCGTCGTCTCAGAGAGAACGTATAGTATTTTACTCGATGTCGAGGAGTGGACTCGGCAAATCCCAAGGTTGAATACCCCGGGTTGATTGAGGGGGAGAGAGTATGAACGTTGGTGGTTGAGACGGCTAACAGGGGGCGAGTTTACCCAGGTTCGGCCCCTCGAGGTGAGGTAAAGACCTACTCCTGCTTGTCTGGTATTATCGAGGTGGCTACAATGGCGAGATGACAATCTCGCTAGGGTTTGCTTGTGTGTTGCCTGACCTAGATGGCGCACCCTCCTGGCCTTTATATCACAGGCCAGGTCTCGGGTGGACGGTGCGGATTGCATATTACAGAATAAGGAAAATCATCACCGGCCTAACCAGCTACTTGGGCCACACGGTACACTTCATGGGCCTCTCTTGGCGTGACCCAGGTACCACCACCGTGGGGTACCCGAAAGGTAGCCCCACGACAGTAGCCCCCGAGTGCTTAGTCGAATCGCAGAGTCGAGTAAAGGACTCCTTCCTCCGGGCACGCCACCTGACTCCTTCACGAGCCAACCTTCGGCTGCTACTGTCTTGAATAATCGAGTGCGCTTCATGATCTTCTTGATTCGCCAGCTTTCGACTGTCGTTGTCCTTAGTCATCGGGTGCGCGAACAGCGCTCCCGATGGGAGTAGCCCCCGAGATTAAGCTGAATTGCTTGCAATTGAGGTTAAACTCAATTTTCTTCAGTCGAAAAGCCCGCTCCTGATGGGAGTAAAAAGATGACTCGAAATGCTCGAGTCAATTCTGGCCTTGCTCGGCTTACTTTGTACTCAGCCTTGATGGCCTACTGAATTGACTTAAACTCAGCTCTGAAAGCTTACTGGTTGTTCATCCACTCGAATGATGAATTCGGGTGTCATCAGCTTTGTAAAGCTTACTATGTACCTGTCTCACTCGAATGGATTGTCGAGTCGACTCAGCTCTCAGAGCTTACTGTTCCTTGTTGCACTCGAAAAAGCTGTCCGGGTGCTTCATCAGCCCGTTGGCTTACTTGATACGCCTCCGCTGATGACGTCAGGGCTGACGTTTTCGGCGTGCTCTGCATCCGATGGGACGTGACGAGGTGGGCCCACTGTCGCAGCGGCCGCCGTTGAATTTGGACCGTTGGGCGCGAAACATTCGCGAAGTGATGATGACGCCTTGGTTCCCGTGCGTAGTGGAGGATGACAGTTGCCCTCTCCGCGCGACACGTGGACGGCCGGATGATTGCTTCGGGTTACGGTTCCGTGGATGACGGCTAGGATGAACTGCCCCCGCGGTATATAATTTTCACCGCGGCGTGGGAACAGTTCACCGCGCCTTCATTCCCGTCTTCTCCGCTGCCTCATCTCCATTGCCATTTGCACCGAGATCTCCAGAAACTCTCCCCTCCTCCGCTAGCACCATGGGCCAGAAGAGGGTGAAGGGAGCGGAAGGCTCCGCCGCCGGCGACGACGCCGGCATGAAGAAGTTGGAGGGCGACTGGGGGAAATCGTCCGTGAAGGCGGCGGAGCTGGACAACCTCCGCGAACAGGGACTGCTGCCGCCGACGAGCACGGCGACGACGCGGGCCCCCGGTAAGGATGTGATCCCCTCTCCTCGCGATGGGGAGCGCGTGTGCTTCGTGGAATTCCTTCCACGGGGCTTCGGGTTCTGTCGTGGTGGCGTCACGGACATATCCATCAGGGACGGAAAAGTTTGTGAGGCAAGGCGGCGATGGCGTTCCGGCGGGATTGGGCACAGGCATGGCAAGAACACACGCGATGTACCCAGGTTCGGGGCCCTCCTTGTGGAGGTAACACCCCTACGTCCTGCATGTCTGATGTATATTATGGCATAGATCTCGGGCTACATGGTTGCTCCTTGAGCTGTGTTTGTCTCTCTAGCTAGAGGAAGAAGAAGGGGTAGGTGGGGATGAGAAGAGCCTCCACCTCCCAAATATGCATCTAGGGTTTTCTCTCTCCCAAGGTTGCCTCTCAAGGGCTCCCTGGTGCACCTTATAAAGGGGATGCCCAGGGGACAAAGGGGTGGCCCATTAGGCCCAACTAGTACTACTTAGGGCAGCCTGGAGCTTCCAGCCGGACGGGCTGCCTGGAGCTCTAGCCGGACGGGCTGCCTGGAGCCTCCAGCCAACAGCTTGCTTGATCCTCGTGGTTTGCTTTTCTTGTTCTTTTGTTGAGTCGTGGACTTTGGCATACCCGGGGGTCATTCCCCCGACACTAGCCCCCGAGATCGTGGAGTCTTTCTAGCTTGCTGGGAAGACTTCGCGATCTTCTCCTTGTCTTGGTTGTTGCGGATGAACTGCTGAAGTCGGAGCTGGAGCCGGCTAAAACTGGAGTCTGCAGCCGGACGAAGTCTGCTTCCGGATGGACTCTGCAGCCGGACGAAGTTGAAGTCTGCAGCCGGACGAAGTCTGCAGCCAGACGAAGTCTGCAGCCGGACGGAGTCTGCAGCCGGACGAAGTCTGCAGCCGGACGAAGTTGAAGCCTGCAGCCGGACGAAGTCTGCAGCCGGACGAAGTTGAAGCCTGCAGCCGGACGAAGTCTGCAGCCGGACGAAGTCTGCAGCCGGACGAAGTCTGCAGCCGGACGAAGTTGAAGCCTGCAGCCGGACGAAGTCTGCAGCCTGCAGCCGGACGAAGTCTGCAGCCGGACGAAGTCTGCAGCCGGACGAAGTCTGCAGCCGGACGAAGTCTGCAGCCGGACGAAGTCTGCAGCCGAACGAAGTCTGCAGCCGGACGAAGTTGAAGTCTGCAGCCGGACGAAGTTGAAGTCTGCAGCCGGACGAAGTTGAAGGCTGCAGCCGGACGAAGTTGAAGTCTGCAGCCGGACGAAGTTGAAGTCAGATGAAACTCCTTGAAGCCGGATGAAAATTCTTAAAGCCATAGTAAAGTCCTGAAGCCGGATGAAAATCCTTAAAGCCAGAATAAGGTCCTGAAGCCGGATGAAAATCCTTAAAGCCATAATAAAAGTCCTGAAGCCGGATAAAAATCCTTAAAGCCAGAGTAAGGTCCTGAAGCCGGATAAAAATCCTTGAAGCCGTAATAAAAGTCCTGAAGCCGGATTAAAATCCTTAAAGCCATAATAAAAGTCCTGAAGCCGGATGAAAATCCTTAAAGCCAGAATGAAGTCCTGAAGCCGGATGAAAATCCTTAAAGCCAGAATGAAGTCCTGAAGCCGGATTAAAGTTGTGATGGAGTCCTCCGGGTCGGCGTATGCGCAGGACCCGGGAATGAGATGCCGGCTAACGGCTTGGCAGCCCCCGGGCTCTTGGCCGGGGTGATATAGTCCTCCGGGTCGGCGTATGCGCAGGACCCGGGAATGAGATGCCGGCTAACGGCTTGGCAGCCCCCGGGCTCTTGGCCGGGGTGATGTAGTCCTCCGGGTCGGCGTATGCGCAGGACCCGGGAATGAGATGCCGGCTAACGGCTTGGCAGCCCCGAGTCCGTGGCTCGGGGTGATAGTCCTCCGGGTCGGCGTATGCGCGGGACCCGGGAATGAGATGCCGGCTAACGGCTTGGCAGCCCCCGGGCTCTTGGCCGGGGTGATATAGTCCTCCGGGTCGGCGTATGCGCAGGACCCGGGAATGAGATGCCGGCTAACGGCTTGGCAGCCCCCGGGCTCTTGGCCGGGGTGATATAGTCCTCCGGGTCGGCGTATGCGCAGGACCCGGGAATAAGATGCCGGCTAACGGCGTGGCAGCCCCCGAGTCCGTGGCTCGGGGTGATAGTCCTCCGGGTCGGCGTATGCGCGGGACCCGGGAATGAGATGCCGGCTAACGGCGTGGCAGCCCCCGAGTCCGTGGCTCGGGGTGATAGTCCTCCGGGTCGGCGTATGCGCAGGACCCGGGAATAAGATGCCGGCTAACGGCGTGGCAGCCCCCGGGCTCTTGGCCGGGGTGATGTAGTCCTCCGGGTCGGCGTATGCGCAGGACCCGGGAATAAGATGCCGGCTAACGGCGTGGCAGCCCCCGGGCTCTTGGCCGGGGTGATGTAGTCCTCCGGGTCGGCGTATGCGCAGGACCCGGGAATGAGATGCCGGCTAACGGCTTGGCAGCCCCCGGGCTCTTGGCCGGGGTGATGACGATGATGATGTCCATCCCCCGAGCTTCGCGGTGTGGGCGATGGCGGTGATGTGCTCCCGAGGTTCGCGACGAGGGTGACGATGATGTCGAGTTCCCGAAAACCCAGTTGCGGATGGAGCCGGTCGAATGGGTAGTTAGCTGGAGGAGCCGTTTGTCTTGGGGACCCACTAGCCCCCGAAGCTGTCGAGGTCGTTCGGCGTCAGCGGGAGGACCTCGGCAGGTTCATGCAAAAAACAGTCATCCAAGAGTCGAAGTTAGTCATTAAATCTCAATATACAAAATTTATGATGTTTGAATCTGGGCCTTTAGGATTCCTATACCAACTCGTTTTGGTCCGAGCCTTTTGGACTATTTGAGTGCACTTCACTGTCCCGGCTTGCCGGTTTGTCGTCTGGCACTAGCTTCGCTTGTTGCGTGGTCGAAGAAGGGGTGCCGCAGTCTAGCAGCGGAACTGGCCAACGACAGCCAGCTTGCTCGTAGCCAGCCTTGCAGTCAGAGCCAAATGGAGCCCAGTTCACTCTGCCGGCCGGCTTCCTTTTTATTTATTTTAGCATCCGGCCAGGCCGGCTCACCTTTTTTTTTTTTTTTTTTTTTAGCAGCCGGCCTATTCCTTTCTCTTCTCTTCTCTTTTCAGCCGGGCCGTCCGTTCCCCATCCGACTCCACGAGTAGACGGCATGCCCGGCGGAGGATGGCCACTGGACGAGGTAGAGCAGCACGTGGGAGCCGGCGAGGAGGAGTGGCTGGCATGGTGACGCGGACGCGGCCGGCTCGGGTCTCTGTCGCACGGACGCGTGCCGGCGAGGAGTCTAGGCGTCAGCCCTTTGCTTTCTCCTGGAAACGGCCCGACGGAGGAGTGCGGCCAGTGCGGAAGGTGGCAGCAGCCCGCGCAGAGCAGCTCGGAGCCGGGCGGAACCACTTGCGCGGAGCAGCTGGCAGCCGGACGCGGGGCGCAGCCGACGCGAGTCCGGGCTGCGAGGCGGCTGTACGTGCTTGGAGTCGGTGTGGCGACTGCGGAGGCGGCCGGAGACGGACGCAGCGTGCGGGCGCGGCCGACGGTGCGAAGCCGCCGCAACAGGTAGAGGCCCGTGAGCCGGCGACGCCGGCTGTCCAGCCGCGGAGGCGCGCAGGCGGCAGTGGAGGCGGACAGGCGCGGGGCGCAGCCGGACGCGGCCTCGGCCGGCGTAGGCGTGGTGCCGGTCGCGGAGGAGCTCGGGCTCGGAGGAGGCGTTGCGCGGGTGCGGAGCCGGCAACGCGGCACACGTGCGGGCACGGATGTGGAGGCCAGACGAAGGCGTCGATTGGTGTCGGAGGCGCAGTGAAGGACGACCGAGCTAGAGCAGGTGGTGCACGGCGGGTGCTGCGCCGCATGGACGCGGCCGGAGGCGTACGCGCGGGAGGAAATCGGACGGAGTTGGCTTGAACGGGGGAGCACACGCGGGCGACCGGGTTCGCAGCGGCCGGGCGCGAGCAGAGAGGTGGTGCAGGGTGGAGACCATGTGGGGAGCGGGCGCAGCAGCGGAGGCGGAGCAGCCCGACATGGGCGCGGATGCAGAGGAGCGCGCGAACGAAGGCGCGAGCCGGGCGCGGACGCGGAGGCGAGGCGGAGGCGGCTGGCACGCGCACAGCGGAAACCGGCACAGGCGCGTGCGGGAAGCAAGGGCATATCCATCAAGGAGTAGAACCGTTCGGGCGTGGGTGAAGGCGTTCGTCGCCAGAACGTGACTCCGTTCGGGCGTGGGTGAAGGCGTGAAGCTTGGCGTCTCCGAGTCCAGCTTGACGCCGAGCCGGACGGTCCTTCCACGGCATCGTGCCGGGGCGAGCCGGTTCGTCCATGGGACTCATCCGGCTGGACGTCCTATTCGGCACCAAGAACAACCACCGCCGCGAGACCATCTCCTTCGAGGTGGTCAACCACTCCAGCGCCTACCACGCCATCCTCGGGCGGCCGGCGCTCGCCAAGTTCATGGCGGTACCCCACTACGCCTACCTCAAGATGAAGCTACAGGCCCACGCGGGATCATCACCGTCGCCGGAGACTATAAACGCTCCATCGAATGCGCCTCCGACAGCGCGAAGGTGGCTGAGACCATGGTCTGCAATGAGGAGATGAAGCAATTCAAGCGTAAGGCTAGCGAGGAAAAGCTGGAGATCCCCGAGTCGGCCAAGCCGGCTGGCGAGTCGAACTTTCAGGCGGCCCGGGACACGAAGAAGATCTACTTCGACGACAGCGACAAGTCCAAGTTCGTCTCCGTGGGGGCGAGCCTGGACCCCAAATAGGAAAGCGCGCTCGTCGAGTTCCTCCGTGAGAACCGGGACATCTCGCGTGGTCCCCCAAGGACATGCCTGGTGTGCCGAGGGAACTCGCCGAGCACTCTCTCTTCACGTCCGCGCCAGATGCCAGCCGGTAAAACATCCCTGCGACGTTCGCGGAAGGAAGAAGACAGCTCATAGGAGAAGAAAT
>QRDG01002535.1:1079158-1102446 GCA_012064385.1 Puccinellia tenuiflora
GCTTCCAGATGAAGCGCAACCCGGAGAAATGCGTGTTCGGCGTTCCAGCCGGACAGCTACTCTCGGCTACCTTGTGTCGGCACGAGGAATCGAGGCCAACCCGGAAAAAATCGCCGCCATCGACAACATGCGACAGCCGAGAAGCGTCAGACATCCAGAATTTGCCGGGTGCCTAGCTTCCCTCAGCCGTTTCATCAGCCGGCTCGGGGAGAAGGCCGCCCTCCCGCTCTAACCACTTACTGAAGAAAACGGACAAGTTTCCTGGAGTGACGCGGCCGACGCCGCCTTCAGGGAACTCAAGCGGGCAATGACCACCACCCCATCTTAGCACCGCCGACTCCAAAGGAGCCCATGCTCATGTACATCGCCGCCTCCAATCGAGTCGTCAGCGTGGTCCTAGTGGTGGAACGAGACGAACCCGGCAAGCAGCGGCCGGTTCAGCGGCCAGTCTACTACCTCAGTGAGGTGCTCTCACAGTCAAAGCAAAACTACCCGCATTACCAGAAGCTCGTCTACGGCGTGTACATGGCAACGAAGAAGCTGAAGCATTACTTTCAGGAGCACCCTATCAAAGTGATAAGCGACGCGCCGCTTGCCGAGATCATAGGCAACAAGGACGCAACCGGCAGAGTTGCGAAATGGGCGATCAACCTGACGGCGCACGGAGTCGAGTACGACAAGAGAACAGCGATCAAGTCGCAGGAACTGGCGGACTTTCTCGCCGACTGGACGGAGACGGACCACGTACCGCCACCACCCAACTCCGGCGAGCATTGGCTCATGCACTTCGACGGCTCCAAAAACTACTGGGGACTCGGCGCTGGAGTCGTCCTCACCTCGCCCAAGGGGGGCCGACTCGAATATGTGCTCCAGATCCACTTCACGGCGTCCAACAACGTAGCCGAGTACGAAGCTCTCGCACACGGCCTCAAGCTCGCCAAGGCTATGAACATCAAGCGAATCCTCTGCTACGGCGACTCCGACTTGGTGGTCCAGCAGACCACTGGTCATTGGGACGCCAAGGACCCCAACATGGCCGCCTACCGCTTCTTCGTCCAGCAGCTCGCGGGATACTTCGAGGGATGCGAATTCCATCACATCCACCGCTCCAACAACGAGGCGGCCGACACCCTGGCGAACATTGGCTCTCTTCGCAAGGAAATCCCACCCGGCGTCGCCCTCGAGAAGCTCTACAAACCATCCATCACGCCGTGTCCCGGCTCCGATTCCATCCGGATGCCGCCTGACACGGAGTCGGCTGAGCCGGCTCCAGGCGAGACGGAGCCTGTCGAGGTCCTCGTCATCGAAGCGGCTCCGCCATGGACCCAACCCTTCCTCGCCTACCTCGCCAACAACGAGCTCCCGGCGGACGAGCTCATCGCCAGGCAAATCAAACGCCGGGCAAGTGCTTACACCATCATCAACAACGAGCTATACAAGCGCAGCGTATCCGGAATGTTCCAACGCTGCGTGAGCCAAGAAGAAGGAAGCCGAATCCTCAAGGAGATCCACCAAGGCGAATGCGGCCATCACGCATCCTCAAGGGCAATTGTGGCCAAGGCATTCAGGCACGGGTTCTACTGGCCGACTGCGCTGGCGGACGCGAACCAATTGGTCCGACTCTGCAACGGCTGCCAACGATTTGCAACGCAGAAGCACACGCCGGCTTCGGCACTCAAGACAATTCCCATCACCTGGCCGTTTGCCGTCTGGGGGCTCGACATGGTTGGACCACTGAGGAGATCCAGTGGAGGCATGACACACCTGCTGGTAGCGGTCGACAAGTTCACGAAATGGATCGAAGCCAAGCCGATCAAGAAGCTGGATGGACCAACAGCGGTCAAGTTCTTCAAAAGCATCATCTACCGCTTCGGCTACCCCAACAGCATCATCACGGACAACGGGACAAACTTCGTCAAGGGAGAATTCGCCAAGTTCTGCGGCAGGACCGGCATCCGGCTCGACGTGGCCTCCGTCGCACACCCGCAGTCGAACGGGCAAGTCGAACGAGCAAACGGCCTCATTCTAGCCGGCATCAAACCTCGGCTGCTCGAACCACTTGAGCGGGCAGCCGGCGCGTGGGAAGAAGAGCTACCTTCCGTCCTCTGGAGCCTAAGGACGACGCCGAATCGCTCAACCGGCTTCACCCCCTTCTTCCTCGTCCACGGAGCTGAAGCCGTCATGCCAACGGACATCGAGCACGACGCACCCCGGATCGTGCTGTACACGGAAGCGCAAGCTAAGCAAGCCTACGAAGACGGCATGGACCTGCTCGAGGAAGCACGCCAACTTGCCGAATCAAGGTCGGCGATGTACCAGCAGCAGCTACGCAACTACCACAGTCGGCGCATCAAGAATGTCCGCTTCGTGAAGGCGACCTCGTGCTCCGGCTCATCCAAGACACCAAAAACATGCACAAGTTGTCATCGCCGTGGGAAGGACCATTCATCGTCAGCAAAGCGCTCATCAATGATGCCTACTACCTCATCGACGCCCGCGAGCACAAGAAGGACACGATGGACAAGGAAGGCGATGAAACGGAAAGGCCATGGAACGCGGCACTCTTGCGTCGGTTCTACACTTGAGAAAGAACAATGTATGTATCACCTATGCTATCAATAAAAGAAACGAAGATGATGAACACATGAGCAGTTTTTTGCAACTTTTTCTGCATTTTCTATCCGGCTTTTCCGGCAGCCGGCAAGATTGCCTTTAGCGGCCGTGTAGCGTGGCTAACCCCTAAACGGCTAACTCTTCGAATCCGGTTAAGGCCGGCAAGAGAACAAGCTGGAGGGGGCCAGTAACGTGAAAAACGCGTAAAGGGAAGTATTGCCGGCTGAAATAACGTTCTTCTGCAAACTCGGCCAAGCCGGCAGTCGGCAACCGCTTCTCTGAATACGGATGATTAACTACACAAAGCTAAACGGCTAACTCTTCGGATCCGGTTAAGGCCGGCAAGAGAATAAGCTGGAGGCGGAGTGTATGCGAAAGACGTAAGAAGTAGAAGTTGTTACCGGCTGAGAAAACTCTGGCCTAGCAAACCGGACCCTAGCGTTGGAGTAGTGTGTATGATCCCGCTAGACGGTGAAGTGCACACGAATGGCGACGGGAAAGGCCACAGGCGAGTGTGAAATTGACATAAACACAGTAAAAGTATATTTCATGATCATGACAGCAAACTAATCGCTTCGACATTTCATTTCACACGCGGAAACGCCGCCAACCGGCTTCGAGATCCCAAGCCGGACACAGGCACGACAAACAGGAAATGGAAATTGCACACAAGTAAACAAACTCAGGAACAAGAGCAAGTACCATTAAACATAAAGGGCGAGACATTACAGATGAAGGCTAAACAACAAGGCAAAAGAGGGAGGTCCACAGGCGGATCCTCCCCGCACAACTACAAGGTTAGCCGGCAGAGCTCCCTAGGCGGCAGCCTTCGCCTTCCCGGATCCGCCGATCCTCTTGCCGGCCCAGTGCTTGATGCAGAGGGTGCCGTCGAACACCTTCACGAAGAAGACGCCTTGTCACGTCGGAGGCGGAAGCAGAGGATGAAGCCGGCTTCGAGCTCGTAGAAGTCGGCGAACTCGTCCCAGCCCCTGACGAACTCCACCCGGTTGACGACAGCATTGCCAACCTCCTGGGAGGAGAACCGGACGGTTACATCCCAGGGACCCTGGGAGGCACCCTCGCGGAAAAGCTTGAACTTGAAGTGGCCAGGGCCCGGCAGTGCCTCGGCCAAGGCGTCGGGAAGCCTCTGCACTGGCCCAGTTACTGGCGAGTGCAGGATCAGGAGGAACTCCCCGACGGGGAACACACCCCAGGCCGGGCGCCGTGGGTTCTCCAGCGAGTCGGAAGAAGCGGAAGACAGCTCTGTGCTCTCTTCCTCGACGTCGGCGACGGCGGACGGAGCGTATTTCGGAATCGGGCCGAAGCCCGGAGGTGGAAGAATGGGGGCAGCTTCCTCCTCGCTCGATGTGGCGTCAAGAACGAGGAGTTGCTGGCCACGACCAGCGACGATGCTGATGCCGCCACTGGCGGCACCCGCATTCCTCAGGCCAGCACGGCCGCCGCCCTTGACGCGGCCAGCGATGCTACCGGCGGCAGCAGAGGCGACCGTTTTTCCCCGCCCTCGACCGCCGCTCTTGGGAGGACGACCGCGAGGACGCTTTGCCGGAGGCGCAGCGGGGGTCTCCTCGGCGACATCGTCCATGGGCTCGGACTTCACCATGCTGGAGTTGCGAAAGAACAGGAAGAAGAAGATGAAGCGGGAGCGAAATGGAGTAGCAAGTGAGGAAGACGCAAAGAACCACCCAGGTTTATAACGGGAACAGGGGACAACGTGGGAGACCCAACCGTCGCCCACGATCCCACGACCTACACGTGGCGACGAGACGGTTGACGGGACTCTTCAGCAACTGCAACCGGGTCCACGCGCGGAAGCCAAGGAGACAAGCCCAAGTCGGCAAAAGATACCCGGGGGCTGCGCACCCGCCAAGGCGGCTGCCCAGACCCGGATGAACATATAAAAATCACCCCGAGTCATGGACCCGGGGGCTGCGAAGCCGCAAGCCGGCGAAACATACCCGGGGGCTGCGCACCCGCCAAGGCGGCTGCCCAGACCCGGATGAACACATAAAAATCACCCCGAGTCATGGACTCGGGGGCTGCGAAGCCGTCAGCCGGCAAAAGATTCCCGGGGGCTGCGCAGCCGGCAAGCCGGCTCCGCAGACCCGGACGTGTATCTAAATCACCCCAAGTCATGGACTCGGGGGCTGCACGATATAACGACGACAGAAGATAAGCGATAAACAGGAAATATGGAATTTCGACCCGGATTGATGCTCAAACCGGCCCAAAATTCGGGGGCTAGGGATGGTGATAATCATCACCAAAAACAAGCATGAAATATAACACAAAGGCCCAGCAGTCACAGAGAAGAGACACTCACGATGACAGACCATGGCAGGAAGCAGAATAGCGAATTTTTACATAATGACCTTCAAAGGTGTCCAAGACAACAAAATGGTTAATGTGGCAGGACAGCTGACGGCACAGAATAACAATTACACCCGGCATCCCGGGGAGATGAACAAATCAAACGGAGGCGGCGTCAGTAGCCGCAGCTTCGCCGGCTCCAGCATCTTCAGTCGGCTTCGGCGTCGAGGATGGTTCAGCAGGCACCAGCGTCGTCAATTCAACCGCCTCGGCAATCCGCTTGGAAGCCTCGGCAATTTCTGGACGCAAGCTCGCAAGGGACGTCCCGTCGCGGAAGCCTTCCATCAGCCTGCTCGGCTGCAGGCCAGGGTACCACGACTTCACCACGGCTAGAGCCATGTCGGTACCTCCACGCGCCGCCATCTCCACTTGATCGTTGATGCCGACAGGCGCTCCTTCGAGCCGAGCACATAGGTCATGGAGAGCAGCCGGCAAGGGAGTGTCCGGCCACAGATTCTCAAGCACGCCTTCTGCCGCCTCCTTCAGCCGCCTGAATTCCTGGCCGAATCGCAGGAGACGGGAGGCGGTAGTCGGAGCAGATCCGGCCGCGGCACCAGAAGATTCCGGCTGAGAGCGAGCCGAGGCAGCGTCTTGTTGAAGTTGCGCATCCACTTCGGGATAGAGGCCTGTAGTTCAAACCAGTAAGGCCGAGTAGAAGACCCAAAGCAAAAACCAAGGAGAAAGGAGACCTCACTTACCGAGGATCAGCTCGTTCACGTCCTCGACATCCTTGACCAGGCCGCTCACCAGCTGTTCATGCTCATGCTCTCGCGCCTTGGCTTCCCGGACGATCTGGTCGGTATTCTCGACGGAAGCCTTCAGTTGATCCTTCAGCTTGGCCGCGTCGCCGCGAAGAGATTCGACTTCGTTCTGCCTCCGACGCTCGGCCTCCCGCAGCTTCGCCACCTCCTCGTCCAGCCGGACGACCTCGAGGCGGCGCTCTTCCAATGCCTTCTCCGCCGCTTGGAGATCGGCCTTGGACAAGGCCAAGGCGGCATCCTTCTCCTTCAGTTGCCTCTCCAAGCCGGCGCGGGAGGTGGAGTCACCTGTGGAGATCAAGCCACCGTCAAGCCAAAACATGCAAGAGAGAAGGGCAGAATGGCAAGACAAAGTGCGGAAAGAAAAAGGGAGCCAAACCTTTGGCCGCCTCAAGCTCCCGCTTGAGCAATGTCGCCTCCTTATTCGCCGCGGCAAGGCCTTGTTCCATGGAGGAGCAGAGCAACGTCACGTTGGCCAAGTTATCCCTGGCCACTCGCTCCGCCAGTTCGGCAAGGGGAACTTTTCCCGACGCATCGGGCCGAGCCGGCACCGGTCCGGAGTACGTCGGGGAAGACACCAGGGTCGAGTGGCGAGGGCCGGGGAGCAAGGCCGTCGCCTCCGCGATGGTTTTGTCCTTGGCTGTCACGGCCACCGTCAACGAAGGAGTGGGGAAGGCGGTATACCCAGCCCCGACGCTGGGCTGGGGAACCACCTGGAAAGCGCCCACTGGCGTCTCGGCGTCTCCGCCTGAAGCCGGAGGATTGAAGTCCACTACAAGGGGGGACGCCTCCTCCAGCACTCGGCTGGCCGCCTCCGTCGTCTTCGCCTCTGAAGGCGGATCAGCCGCCTCCGCCAGCACTCGGCTGGCCGCCTCCGTCGACTTCGCCCCCGAAGGCGGATCAGCCGCCTGCGACGCGGAGACCTCGGTGACAGGCACCGATGCCGACTCCTTTACCACAACGACCGTCGTCTCCGCTATGGGAAGCGGTGCCCTATGAAACAAGGAAGGCGTCATCGACGAGCGCAAGTTGCGAAGATTTCCACCACACAAGACAAGGACTTACCCGACAATCGAGCCCAGCACCCTGGCCGCCCTCCTCTTCGTCCGCTTGGGCGGAGGGGGAGGCACAGCGTCGGACGGGCGCTTCACGCCTCCGGAAGGCGCATCGCCGCCTTTCGCCGGGACGACAGGGTCCTCGACCGGCCGCTCCGTGCGAGCCGGCACCACCTTGGCCCCGGCAGAGGCCTTTGCGGAACCGCCGGCTTCCGTGCCCGCTGCCGCCTTCTCCTCGGCCGCCTTGGCAGCCGCTAGTTGCCTTGCAGCCGCCTGGGCATCCATCGATGCCCGGATCGAGTCCGCCTGCGCCAGCTCCGCGTAAATAGCCTTCTCCATATCATCAATACCCGAATCATTGCCAAGAACAAAAGGAGGGGAAAGATTAACCACCTGGGCGCGGGTCTCGTCGGCGGCGGGTTTTGCCTTCTCCACGGCTGCCGCCTTCGCCCTCTCCTCGTCCTCCCTCGAGGCCAACAACTGCTCCACAGTAAAATCAGCATCAGATGCTCCTAAGGCTAAGACTGCCTGCGCCGACTGAGCGTAAAACTCCTTCTCCAAGTCATCCGGATTCGAATCGTAAATGAAATCACCACCCAAAGCAAGACCAATCACCTCATTGTTGGCCCCCTCAGTCTGGGCCTCCTCCTCCGTCATCTCGGCGTCAACCTCAGCCCGGACCTCGGCCGTGACCTCGTCCGCCCTGGCCTCGGTCTCGGATGTCTCCGCCCTCGGCCTTCCGGCTGGCGACAGGCCGCCTGTAGTAGGCCGGGAAGACGACGAAGCCCGCTTTTTGGCGGGATGCACGCCTCGCTTCCCGAAGGCGCCCTTCCGCTTGGGCGGCGCATTTGCATCGACATCGGCGGACGCCTTCGACCGCCTCTCCTTCACGGTCCGCCGGTGGAGGACCACCTTCTTCCGCGCCGCCGCCTCCAGCTCCTTGGTCCGGCGGGTGGATATCGCCGGCTTGGAGGCTGGCACGGAGGAAGAACCCTCTGAGTCCGGTTCAGAGCTGGTGGAGAGGTCTACTACGACACGCGCAACATCGTCAGCCTGCCCGGCGACCCCGGGCCCAGAAGACTTACCACGGGACGACGAAACCGGAGGCGGATCGTCATGCTCGAGATCCTCGTCCCTGTAGGCGGCCGAGTCGGAGTCGGCGCCTGCGGCAGAGACCGGGCTCGTTGCAGTCCGGTCAGCGTCATCATCACCGCCGGCATCGGCGCCTCTACCCGACGACTCGGTGGTGTCGCCGCGTGTTCCCGCGACGCCACGAGCATCGCCGCCGGATTCGCCTCCAGCGGCAGTGTCCGCACCTCCACCCGCCGCCTGCTCCTCGGCGGCGCTATCCTCCTCCAGCATGGCCGTCTGCGACGCAGAAAGGGGACCCTGGACGTCAGGCTCGAAGACTATTCCGAAATCTTCAACCATCTGGACCTCACAAAGCTACCCGGCAAGCCGGCTAGATCAGGCGGCAGCCGGAAAGGAGAATCGGAAGCAAACTGAGAAGGGAAGAAGCTAACCTCGGGGGCGCGCTCCGAGCGGTCGAGGGGATCGAGCCCGAGGCTCCAATTCTCCTCGAACTTGTCGGTGATAAGGCGGGAAACCCACTCGATTAATCCCTTCTCCGCCGGGATGTTCATGGAAGCACAAGTGGGATCCCGGATGCCGGAGTAGAAGCACATCTTGTGCGAGCGCTCCTGCAGCGGGTACATCCGCCTTATTGCCCAGGCCAGGGTCAGGTCCCTGGACTTCAAGCCGTCCGCCACCAGCTTCTCCAGGCGGGCGAACAGGACGACCTGCAGACTCTCGTCGACTACCGGCTTCCGGCTCCAGGACCTGTCCGCCGGACGCGTATTGGTGAAGGCGGGGAGTTTGATCCGGTCGACCTCAGTGGCGTTCTTGACATAGAAGTATGTGTTCTGCCACTTCTTGACGGACTCGGGCAGATGGATCTTGGGGAACGGCGTGTTCTTCGGGCTGATGGAGACGCTGCCGCAGTCCCGCGGCAGCCCAGCAGTCACCTGGGACCGCAAGAAGAAGAACATACCGAAGAGCTCCATACTGGGCCACATGCCCAAGTAAGCCTCGCAGAGCGTGACGAAGCAAGACAACTGCGTGATGCAGTTAGCCCCCAGATGGTGAGGCTGCAGCCCGTAGAAAGTCAGAAACTCGTTGAAGAACGAGCTGACGGGGAGCCCCAAACCCCGCTCCACATGCGTGTAAAACATGACAAATTCATCCGGTTTGGGCTGCGGCGAGATCTCTCCAGGGGGAGGGGCGCGAGCCTCCACATCGCCGCTCTTCCCCATGGACCCATTCCGGTGAATCGTCAGGAGGAACTTATCATCAATGATGGAACCCATCCAGGCACCAGTGCTCGCCATTGAAATCCTGTTGCCCGTGGTGGAAGAAACGGAGGCAGAAGCAGCGAGACGAAGAAATCGGCAAGAAGCAGGAAGGCAAGAACAGGCGAAGAAGACGAAGCGGGAGAGAGGAGCGAAAACTCCGAGCCTTCCCCCTCTTTTCCCCTTTAAAGGCGGGGCAGGCGGAACCGCACCGCTCCACGCGCCACGTGGGGCGCGGGTGGGCCGGGCCGTCCACAAACGATCCCACTAACAAGCAGTTGCCACAGAAGATCCGGCCCGACGAAGACTGAAGCGACGTGCCCCTGACATCGGGCAGGGCGCAACCGTCATGACCAAGCGACGAAACGTGGCTGACGCGTGCCACGACCCACGATTCCCGAGACGTCCGGACTACCGGAGACCGGCTACCTCAAGCCGGACGGTCCACCTCCGGCTACCATCACTTTATCCGGCAAACTTCAAGCCGGACAACTTCAACTACATCGACAAACGAAACATTGAAGCTCGAGAAGTCTACCCGGCGAACCGGCAAGACTCCACGATCTCGGGGGCTAGTGTCGGGGATATGAACCCCGGATACCTCTAAGAGGACCATTCCTTCAAGAACTGCAAGGGCCGGCTACAGCGTGCCGCCTGAAGCCCGCCGGATGAAACAAGCCGCTTAGCCTACCCGGAGGCGGACGGCCGGCTAGAGCAGCCGGCCTCTACCAACCGACCAGTCCGTACTGGTAGGCCCAGATCGTCCAGCTCCTGTCGGGCGTTACAGCTACAGTGTAATGATGAGATAGTACCAGCCGGCTCCAGAGTAGCGATGTCATAGGGGTAATTATGTAATCTCCTTGTAACCCGAAACCCTAGCCGCTGCCTATATAAGGCGTGCATGGGCCTCCTGCGCGAGGCACGCTCAACACGTTAGACAGACACACAAGCACGGATACGTAGATCATCGTCCACCTCTAGTCGGCTGGACACTTCTAGCCGGCTCCACCGCCAAACAGCTCCAGGAGCAATCTTGTAGCTCGACTTGTGATCAATCAATAGAAACAAGAAGAGCAGGACGTAGGGGTTTTACCTCCACAAGGAGGGCCCCGAACCTGGGTAATTGACGTGTGTTTGCATGTTGGTTGCCCAATCCCGCGCGAGCATCCGTTCGTCGCCTGCCCCATACTCTTTTCCATCCTTGATGGATATGCCGTGCTACCCACCACGACATTTGGCGCCCACCGTGGTGGGTAGCACGGCATATCCATCAAGGATGGAAAGAGTATGGGGCAGGCGACGAACGGATGCTCGCGCGGGATTGGGCAACCAACATGCAAACACACGTCAATTACCCAGGTTCGGGGCCCTCCTTGTGGAGGTAAAACCCCTACGTCCTGCTCTTCTTGTTTCTATTGATTGATCACAAGTCGAGCTACAAGATTGCTCCTGGAGCTGTTTGGCGGTGGAGCCGGCTAGAAGTGTCCAGCCGACTAGAGGTGGACGATGATCTACGTATCCGTGCTTGTGTGTCTGTCTAACGTGTTCAGCGTGTCTCGCGCAGGAGGCCCATGCACGCCTTATATAGGCAGCGGCTAGGGTTTCGGGTTACAAGGAGATTACATAATTACCCCTATGACATCGCTACTCTGGAGCCGGCTGGTACTATCTCATCATTACACTGTAGCTGTAACGCCCGACAGGAGCTGGACGATCTGGGCCTACCAGTACGGACTGGTCGGTTGGTAGAGGCCGGCTGCTCTAGCCGGCCGTCCGCCTCCGGGTAGGCTAAGCGGCTTGTTTCATCCGGCGGGCTTCAGGCGGCACGCTGTAGCCGGCCCTTGCAGTTCTTGAAGGAATGGTCCTCTTAGAGGTATCCGGGGTTCATATCCCCGACACTTACCCAACATTGGTCTCCAGGTCAAAGGGGCCCTGAGAGTCTGAAGAGGGCATCGACAAACCAGAGTTGTAAGAGTCATCCTTTTGGGGAGGAGAGGTTGATTTCCGCTGGTGTGAGACTGGCAGAGGCTCAGGAGCATCTGCAGGCCCATCGGAATGCAGCTTCCTCTTCCTGGCGGCGATAACACTCTGCATGTGTTCTTCAGGCTTAGTGGGAGAGCGAGAGGACCCAAGGACTCGTGAGAGTGGTACCTTGGGAACAGCTGATGGGGTTGCAGCATAGAAAACAAAAATTTTCCTACGCAACAGGCGGAATAAACCCCAAGGATCTAGATCTATTAGATGGAGGTAGCGAAGATGAGATCCAATCTCTTACCCTTGAAGATCAACAAACGCGTTTTGTCGGTGCAGGGGTTAGCTAGTCGATCCCCGCAACTAGACTCATCTAGTCGCGAGGAGATGTATTTCCTCGAAGTCCAATCCGACGAAGTGCCACAAGGGGTAGCACCTCCGCGGTATCCACACGTATGGCTCGATGTAGATCTCCGCCTTCTTGATCCCGCAAGCAAGGTGGAGATGGCTAGATGGATCTCGGCACCACGACGGTTGTGGTGGCGTTGATGGTGTAGTCTCCACGAGCAGGGCTTCGCCAAGCCAAGCAAGAGGAGAGGGAGAGGAGGACATGGTGCAGTAGCCCTACGGCTAGGGGTGGTGCAGCAACCTTGGTGGAGGAGATGGCGGCAGCCCTACGGGAGGGGTGGCGCCAAGAAGAGGTGGAGTGCGGCAGCCCTCCGGGGAGAGAGGTGGCGCACGGCGGCTAGGGTTTAGGGTGGGGTGCGGCTAGGGCAGCCTTGGCTGAGGTGTGCCGCACCCCCACCCCTCATTTTATAGGTGGAGGCAAGGGGAGGGGCGTGCTAGGGTTTGGGGAGGGCTGGCCGGCCCCCCCTTTCCTTGGCCCCCAAGTTGGGGCGCCTCCCCTTGGGCCCCTTTGGCCCGCATGGGCCCCTTTGGGGCAGGTGGTGCGGCTGGCCCTTTAGGCTAGTCCACCACCCCTTCATGCCACGTGGGCCCCATACTCCTATGGGCCCCACTTCTAGACTCCTCTAGAACCTTCTAGAATATTCCGGTACTCTGCCGAAAATTCCCGGAACTTTTCCGATACCTCCGGAAACCACTTTCCTTATATGAATCTTATTCTCCGGACCATTCCGGAACTCCTCGTGATGTCCGGGATCCTATCCGAGACTCCGAATCACTATTCATTCATACCATCAATTATCTCATCGCTAACCCTAGCTACATCGGAGCGTTAAGTGTGTGACCCTACGGGTTCGAGAACATGCAGACATGATCATATCAATAATCAACAGCGGGACCGGGATGCCCATATTGACTCCTACATATTCAACGAAGTTCTTTATCGATTGAACCACGATGCCGGAGATTCTTAATCTCGTATACGATTCCCTTTGTCTCACCGATATTTAATTTGCCCGAGATATGATCGTCGATATCTCCATATCTAGTTTCATCTCGTTACCTGGCAAATCCTCTTTACTCGTCCATAATATAGGATCACCGTGATTACCACTTAATCACATGGTTGCAACCTTTCTGATGCTATATTACCGAGAGGGCCCAGAGATATCTTTTCCGTCACAAGGAAGGACAAATCCCAGTCTTGATTCATGTCACCCAACAAATACCATCGGAGATACCTGAAAGCCACCTTTATAATCACCCAGTTACGAAGTGACGTTTGATGTCCACAAAGCATTCCTCCGGTAAACGGGAGTGACATAATCTCATGGTCTAAGGAAACTATACTTGGCATACTAAAAGTGTTGGCAATGAAACTTGTGTGACACGATCAATTGCAACTCTTTATTATCGGGTCTTGTCCATCACATCATTACTCCTAATGATATGACTCCGTTATCAAGTGACTGTAACAAGTCCATGGTTAGGAAACTCTAACCATCTCTTGACTAACGAACTAGTCCGGTAGAGGCTTACTAGGGACACCTGGTGTTTATATTCCACACATGTATTATGTTTCCGGTTAATACAATTATAGCATGGATAATAAACTATTATCATAAACATGAATATGCTAATAAACCATTTTATTATTGCCTCTAGGGCATATTCCCAACAGTCTCCCACTTGCACTAGAGTCAATAATCTAGTTTACATTTTCTCGATCCAACACTCATGGTGTCTAACACTCATGGAGTCTCAGTGCTGATCATGTTTGCTCGTGGAAGAGGTTCTGTCCGTGTTCTGTACTATACAGTTCTTTATGTTCTTTGCAAAACGTCAATGTCACCTAATTTGACATTACTTTATCATCTCATGATAAACCTATTATCATCACATGATAATTCTCATATCATCACATGATGAATATAATATATTTGGTTAGAGAGTGAGATTTTCGTTTCCCTTTTATGCCTACATGACGTATGATCAGTCAAGAGAACTTTCACATAGCATGTGCACCCGGAACTCACTCAGTCTTGAAACAAAATTTCTCAAACCATAATATTATATCTTTTAATCCTTGAATTAATCATATACTCCTATATGTTGTAGACTCACAAATCGACAGTGCAATCATGTCACTTCGATATTTTCGATCATGCTTTCACTGCGCTTCTGCTATTATGAGATCCCAATCTAGTTTGATTTTATGACTTGAACCAAGTCTACCAATCTCTAGATTCTATTATCTCAACTCCATGAAAAATGACTCCTCATTTAACATGTTCTTCTAACCAAGAACTTGGGTCACATATCGTCAAATACAAACACATGGTTCTTATATGTTTAGTCCTATGAACGATTCATAGCGAATTCTAACATATCCTCCAACCATCATTTTTGTACTGAGTTATCAACTCAATGTTTCACCTATTTTTCACAAGCAGATGAACCTTTCTTCTCTTGTTTTATTTTGAACTCCTTCAAAATCTTACTTAGGTTAAACATCATGACATAATGCTTTATCAAACATATCTATCCTCCATAGATACATCCATCTCCATGGATATTTGACGTTTCAAACTAACTTCATAAGTTATACGTTGGTTCCTGACTTATTTACAACATTTATGAAATCTCCATTTCACACAAACAAGATGTTGTAAACTCCCACTCAAATATACACCATACACATATTAAATTGTGAAACCACTTTGGCTCCCACTCAGAAATATGTTATCATTATATTTGACCATGATTTAACTAGCTCCCACTCAAACATATGTCACCACATATTTTGATCTTGGAAAATAGTTTCTGCTCTAACTTAATATATGTCACCACATATTTTAATTAGATCACACTCGTGTATTTTCTCGATATTTTGGACACCTCCAAAATTCTTAATTAACTATTAATATCGAGAACTCTTTATACGAAACGCTAGTACTCTACTAGCTTTAAGTTTTATTTATTCTCTACAAAAACACCTTTTGAGGAATAAATATGTGAAACATCACTTTCACAAAATCAAGCAACAATTACTTTGTGATTTAAACTTAACATCGAATGACTCTTAGTCACTTTCGTATTTAAGGTTTCTATTTCTTCTTTGTAGTTTCGTAGGTATGTCTTGTTTCTCAAACATGACAAGTAAATCATGAATATTATTTTGTAACCTGACAAAATTTTATATTCTTGAATCCTACTTTTCTTTAGACAAGCTAAACCGAAATTCAATGATCACCATCATCAATTCCTTTATGTGTCAAGTTTTAACCAACATAGCACTTTACATATGTGCCACTTGATACATAAACTAGCAAGGTTTTAGCTTTTCCATTCCATCAATTCTTTTATCAATGAAACCTTTTCACGATAAATCCACTAAAACATTAACACAATCAACAATTGATTTGTCCCTTTTAGTCTCTCATTGTGGAATCTCTATTCATAGTCACATATGAATATACTACAAACTTTATTTGCAATAGTTTCTAATTATCTCATAATTAATGAAACCACTGTTTCACATAACTCATATGCGAAATGCAAATCATTAAATAGATCCTTATTTCTAAACAGAGTGTTTATCAAATAAATCTAAATGCTATTATCAAACCCTCGAAATAAAACCCTTCTTTGAGACCACACAATATCAAATATTGTGTGATTACAATATCTTAGGACATATCAAACTCCTTTGAAATATTCTAAACATTGTAATTTGTGATAACACTTCTCACAAGTCCGCATACTAACATATAACTCAAATATTTTGTCTCTTTTGATCAAATCATAAAGACTCAATTTTCTTGTTAACTTAATATCCTAAACTCCAGAAATTTATTTGATCTCATCAAATATCATAACTCGAATAAATACACCTATTTAATCATTTATGATGGAGTACACAAAATAATGACATCTAACATTTGCTGAAAATACAACCAACACTTGTGTTTATTTCGGCAATTCATGGCACTCTTCCAAAGGGTGGCATTTTAGTCATACTCCTTACAATAAGGCGCATTGATAAAACATCAAAATGTTTATTCAATATTCAGCACGACTAAAACAATTGTCATTATTAAGTTTTGGATATTTTAGTATGTCTCTTATTTTATAAATGTTCAACCAATTTATCATCTAGATTATAATAAGAATAATACACTTATAATCGAAACTTGTGATTTCCAAAAAGGATCACTCATGAAAATAGAACAACCATTGTCTTTAACATGAATAAC
Source organism: Puccinellia tenuiflora (assembly GCA_012064385.1). Lineage (NCBI taxonomy): Eukaryota > Viridiplantae > Streptophyta > Magnoliopsida > Poales > Poaceae > Puccinellia > Puccinellia tenuiflora. The sequence continues at coordinate 1,094,953 of QRDG01002535.1, forward strand.
CGTCTCACATAAGCAAGACACACTAATTAAAATCACACTTAATTCGATTACAAAACTTATTCAAATCCTCTAATCCAAATGATAAATGTAGAGACAGATCGTTGCCAGCATCAACTCCTTGATTGCCACTATTCTGCAACGTCTTCCCATATCCTTTATGCAAATCTCAAGCAGCAGGTTCTGTTTTCATAAAACAGAATGAGTATCAAATACTTATCGAAACCGCCACAATTGCAATTTGGACTTAAACACTTATAACTTGTATATCAATATATACTTTCTGCATTGCCAACTTCTCTTGCTATGGGTTCCACTTTGACATGACGCAGCCGAGACACAAACTCACAGAAAGTGATCAAATCCCTTCCCATGACCTAGTCTCCGACACAATTCTTGAAGCTGGGGAGAAGCTAGCGTATCACCCCACTATCGCGAAACCGTCATTCATCTCGTGGTTCCAAACAAGCACTAGACGATGATGTATCTTATGCATTATCCTCAGGTGTTGTTCCAAGCAAGTGTTCTCTTCCATCTTGAGTGAAAGAAAACCGTTCAGACATTCGAACCTTGCAATTCTAACTTGCGCTGAAAAACTATTTTTCAACTCACCAACAATCTCCATTGCAGTCAAGTTCTTGAATTGTCTACTTAGGTCAGAATTCATGAAGGTGCACATCATCCACTTGACTTTCAAGTAGGTGGTTCAAAACCACTCCATGTACTCTTCATTGCTTGCAGAAATATTTGGGTTTATCTCCTATTGGTTCTTCTAGCACGTAGAGCTGAGCATGGGTGTGTAGGACTTCTTTCAGGACGCAGGTACTACTCAACAACTTTGACCCATCGAGACGCAGTTTTTCAGCAACGAACTGACTACCGTAGTCAACCATGATCTACAAGGATTTTTGCAAAGACATCTGGACTTTTGTTTATGATAATTTTAGTTCATCTTAATGAACTCCCACTAAACTCAACATCTCTCTGGTTGTTTAGTGACACACGATCCAAATCCACTACACCACAACCGATCATCACGTGAGGTGATGTAGCTTCAATGGTGAACATCGCCATGTTGATCATATCATCCATATGACTCGTGTTTAACCTTTCGGTTCTTGTGTTCCGAGGCCATGTCTGTACATGCTAGGCTCGTCAAGGAAACCGTAGTATTTTCGCGTGTGTAAATCTGGCTTACACCCGTTGTATGTGAACGTTGAATCTATCACACCCGATCATCACGTGGTGCTTCGAAACGAAGATCTTTGGCAACGGTGCATACTAGGGGAGAACACATCTTGATATTAACATGAGAGATCACCTTATCATGCTACCGTCGCGATCACATCTAAGCATAACAATAAGGTGCACAAAAAGGATTAACATCACATGCAATTCATAATTGTGATATGATATGGCCTTTCTTCTTATGCTTTTGATCTCCATCTTCAAAGCACCGGCAAGATCTCCATCTCCGGCATGATCTCCATCATCGTGGCGCCATCACCATGGTTGTCCACCAACTATTGCAACTACAACTAATGCTACTCTTAGCAATAAAGTAAAGCAATTACATGGTGATTCAATGACACGCAGGTCACATAAAATAAAAGACAACCATATGGCTCCAGCCGGTTGCCGTACTCGTCGACATGCAAGTCGCGAAAGATTACAAACATGATCATTGCATACATTATCACAAATCACATATTGGCCATACCACATCACATGACCCCCTCTGCAAAAACAAGTTAGACGTCCTCTACTTTGTTTATGCAATTTTTACGTGGCTTGGGTCAACGAGATAGAACCGTTCTAATCTACGCAAAACCACAACGGTGATATAGTAGTTGCTTATTTACTCATCCTTTTGAAAGGCCTTCCATTGAAAATTGCATCTTCACTAAAGCAAGAGAAACAGACACCCGCCAGCCACTTATGCAAAACAAGTTGCATGTCAATCGTGGAACCGGTCTCTCGTGCGTGGACGAGTAAGGTTGGTCCGGGCCGCTTCATCTCACAATACCGCAAAGACGCAAAGTGCACGCGAGAAGGTAGCAACATAAAATATCAACGCCCACAACACTTGTGTTCTAATCGCACCAACATCTACGAATAGATCTAGGCTCTGATACCACTGATGGGGTCGCAGCATAGAAAACAAAAATTTTCCTACGCAACAGGCGGAATAAACCCCAAGGATCTAGATCTATTAGATGGAGGTAGCGAAGATGAGATCCAATCTCTTACCCTTGAAGATCAACAAACGCGTTTTGTCGGTGCAGGGGTTGGCTAGTCGATCCCCGCAACTAGACTCATCTAGTCGCGAGGAGATGTATTTCCTCGAAGTCCAATCCGACGAAGTGCCACAAGGGGCAGCACCTCCGCGGTATCCACACGTACGGCTCGATGTAGATCTCCGCCTTCTTGATCCCGCAAGCAAGGTGGAGATGGCTAGATGGATCTCGGCACCACGACGGTTGTGGTGGCGTTGATGGTGTAGTCTCCACGAGCAGGGCTTCGCCAAGCCAAGCAAGAGGAGAGGGAGAGGAGGACATGGTGCAGCAGCCCTACGGCTAGGGGTGGTGCAGCAACCTTGGTGGAGGAGATGGCGGCAGCCCTACGGGAGGGGTGGCGCCAAGAAGAGGTGGAGTGCGGCAGCCCTCCGGGGAGAGAGGTGGCGCACGGCGGCTAGGGTTTAGGGTGGGGTGCGGCTAGGGCAGCCTTGGCTGAGGTGAGCCGCACCCCCACCCCTCCTTTTATAGGTGGAGGCAAGGGGAGGGGCATGCTAGGGTTTGGGGAGGGCTGGCCGGCCCCCCCTTTCCTTGGCCCCCAAGTTGGGGCGCCTCCCCTTGGGCCCCTTTGGCCCGCATGGGCCCCTTTGGGGCAGGTGGTGCGGCTGGCCCTTTAGGCCAGTCCACCACCCCTTCATGCCACGTGGGCCCCATAATCCTATGGGCCCCACTTCTAGACTCCTCTAGAACCTTCTAGAATATTCCGATACTCTGCCGAAAAATTCCCGGAACTTTTCCGATACCTCCGGAAACCACTTTCCTTATATGAATCTTATTCTCCGGACCATTCCGGAACTCCTCGTGATGTCCGGGATCCTATCCGAGACTCCGAATCAATATTCATTCATACCATCAATTATCTCATCGCTAACCCTAGCTACATCGGAGCGTTAAGTGTGTGACCCTACGGGTTCGAGAACATGCAGACATGATCATATCAATAATCAACAGCGGGACTGGGATGCCCATATTGACTCCTACATATTCAACGAAGTTCTTTATCGATTGAACCACGATGTCGGAGATTCTTAATCTCGTATACGATTCCCTTTGTCTCACCGATATTTAATTTGCCCGAGATATGATCGTCGATATCTCCATATCTAGTTTCATCTCGTTACCTGGCAAATCCTCTTTACTCGTCCATAATATAGGATCACCGTGATTACCACTTAATCACATGGTTGCAACCTTTCTGATGCTATATTACCGAGAGGGCCCAGAGATATCTTTTCCGTCACAAGGAACGACAAATCCCAGTCTTGATTCATGTCACCCAACAAATACCATCGGAGACACCTGAAAGCCACCTTTATAATCACCCAGTTACGAAGTGACGTTTGATGTCCACAAAGCATTCCTCCGGTAAACGGGAGTGACATAATCTCATGGTCTAAGGAAACTATACTTGGCATACTAAAAGTGTTGGCAATGAAACTTGTGTGACACGATCAATTGCAAATCTTTATTATCGGGTCTTGTCCATCACATCATTACTCCTAATGATATGACTCCATTATCAAGTGACTGTAACAAGTCCATGGTTAGGAAACTCTAACCATCTCTTGACTAACGAACTAGTCCGGTAGAGGCTTACTAGGGACACCTGGTGTTTATATTCCACACATGTATTATGTTTCCGGTTAATACAATTATAGCATGGATAATAAACTATTATCATAAACATGAATATGCTAATAAACCATTTTTATTATTGCCTCTAGGGCATATTCCCAACAACAGCCTCTCGAGAGCAATTATTGTCTGAGGCTGGAGAGGACGAGGAGTGACTCCTAGCAGAGGACTCTGCAGATGGAGATGGTTGAGCAGCAGCAGAGGCAGTATCAGTTTGCCTAGTGGTGGGAGCCTCTGGAGAGGACTCGTCGTTGTCGGTTTCTTCCACAATGGGAGCCTCTTGAGAGGACTCCTCTTCATCAGCATTCTCAGTTGGAGCCTCTGGCGAGGACTCCTCATCGGCAGCACCATCATCAGCGGGAGCCCCTGGGAGGACTCCTCATCCGCATCATCAGTGTCTTCTGCCACAGTGGCTTGATCTGTGGCAGGGATCTCTTCTTCAGCTTCAGCCTCAGCCTCAGCTTTATTCTTAGTACCAGCTCCAGAGGCCGGCTTCCAGAAGGAGTCGGTGAGCTGCAACAGAGCCAAAGAAATGAGTTAGTAATTGACACAAGTGAAATTAAATTGAAAGTGAAGTGAAGTGCAGAGTGATACTTACATCAGGAGCTGGGTTGGTCGAGCAGAAGGGCTGGAGCCCGAAATGAGCTTGATCCTTCATCGGTTTCCCAGTCAACTTTTTGATGAGTCGACCAAGTTCGGGTCCATCAGACAGCTGCTCCGTAACTCGGAGGTCATCACCAGCGCATCTGGTATATGAGCAGATCAGTCGAGTCCTAGGACTCAGCGGCTGGATTCTCCAAGTTGTCCAGCAACGGACCAGGTCCATATTTTCCAAGTTGTGGGACAAGAGGGCCCGGATGCGAGTGATCAGGGACTCGACTCTGGCCGGGCGGCCTCTGGGCACCTAGCTTTCATCAGAGGAGTCGCCCGGAGGCGTTCCTCAGAGAACAAGGGAAGCTTGGGTTCATTTGCAGGGGAGGTATCCTTGCAATAGAAAAAGGTTTTTTGCCAATCCTTGATGCGATTGGGAAAGATTGGCTTTGGGAAGACAGAATTGAGACGCCGTTGAAGAGCGACGGCGCCACATTGGAGAAGAGGGCCCCCAGAGGTCTCGGGCTGAGGGTTGCAGTAGAAGAGCTCAAGCCAGAGATTGATGTCGGGTTTAATCTGGAGGTAATCCTCACAGAGAATGACGAAATTGGAAAGGGTTAGAATGGAGTTAGGAGCTAGATCGTGAATCCGCAGCTCGTAAAGTTCGAGGAGCTGGCGGAAGAAAAGATCGCCGGGGGGAGAAAATCCGCGGAACAGGTGCTCCACGAAGACAACTACCTCGCCCTTAGCGGGAGAGGGAACTATCTCATCCCCTGGGGCCCGAGCTTGAGCGCTAGAGGGAATCAAACCTGAGAGCCTATGGGTCTTCAATTGCCTCCGCCGTGACCACAGATCCACCCCAATCGGCGGAAATCGATCGCTTGGAAGAGGATTTTGCGGCGGCGGCGGCCGCGGCGGCGATGTCCACTGTCCTGCTCGACGAGGTTGCCTTGGCCTTTGATGTGGTCTTTGTGCGCTTGGGAGCCATGGCGTGTGGGCGGTGCGTGCTGGGCGCGGGAAGAGATGGGCGCGAAGAGAGGAAGGAGAGGTTTTGAGCTGAAGGGGCAAGTGAGGTTTAAGACCTAACCCTTCGCGATTTATAAAGGAGGGTAAAACCCTAGAAAGTTACAGAGTGGGTCCACAGTTGACTGTGGATAACGTTCAGTAAAAACGTTCCATGGCTAACAGACAGATAAGAATTATAATAGAGAAAGGTCAAAGTCACAGATGTGGAAGGGGCCGGCTTGTCTCAGAATGACGAGTCCTGTGACAGTGAAATCAAGTTATCTAGTCCTTGTTTGCAAGAGTCACACCAGAACCCGGCCTGCTAGTACGAAGGCAAGAGTGGTGGCTTGAACAAGGGATAATAGTGGACTCATTTTATATATGTATTATGTTTTTATGCAGGAATTCATCTTGGAGCTAGCAGCAAGCGACTTTGGAGCCATTGGCTCAAGTGGAAGGAGTCGACCCAGGGAGTCGAACCAGCAAGTCAGAGGAAGCCGTCAAGCTGCGCCCAAGATAAATTCGGGGCTACTGATGGGGGGATACTTTATAGGTAGGCCCATGGACCCGGAAAGTAGACCCGCCAGACCAAGAAGGCCAAAGCCGAGTCACGTATCAAGTCGCATGGGCTGGGCTGGAGACAAGCCGACCAAGGCCCATGATGAAGAAAGGATCCGTCCGGAAGGAGTCCAAATGCAACCCGGAGCCCTAACTTGGAAGACCAAGACGTAGAGTAGGATTCCGTGTTCTAGTATGACTCGGTGTAAATTGTAAGTCCAGGGACCCGGCAGCCTTTATAAGCGGGGTCCTGGACCTTAGATCGATAGCAAGTTAGAGAGGTTCCAAAGAGATAAGCATCAATCAGTAGAGAGAAACCCTAGCCACCAGAGAGAAGTCGCCGGCTCCTAAGTTGTGGGAGCCGGTCCCTTGTAATCGAGATACCATCCAGAGCAATAACATAGAAGCAGGAAGTAGGTCTTTACTCTAATCAGAGGGGCCGAACCTGGGTAAATCCTTGTTCCTTGACGAGATTAACCGTTCCCACGTACTTCAGTCATCAATGGCCCCGAAACTCATCTTCCCTGAGGAAGAACTTGCCGTGGCAACCCCACGACAGTAGGAGTCGTGGTTGCACCAGCTGATGCAGCAATGGAAGGCCCGTCCTCGTGCTGGTCGTTTCAGAGGCCGAAGGAGGGACAGGTCCACGCCCAGAGGTAACATCAGCCATGCTTGGGAGCTTGGTTACCTTAGCACAAGGCCGAGCCCTGAAATATACAAAGATAGAAGTCAACACAGAATTAGTGAAAAGGGAAAAAGCGAAGTCATTTGAATGCAAGTATAGAAACAAAGGAATCTTACCCAACATTGGTCTCCAGGTCCAAGGAGGCCTGAGAGTCTGAAGAAGGCATTGACATGCCAGAGTGAGTGATAAGAGTCGTCCTTGTGGGGAGGAGAAGCTGATTTCCGCTGGTGCGAGACTGGAGAGGCTCAGGAGCATCTGCAGGCCCATCGGAGCGCAGCTTCCTCTTCCTGGCGGCAATGACACTCTGCATGTGTTCTTCAGGCTTAGTAGGTGAGCGAGGGACCAAGGACTCGCGAGAGTGGTACCTTGGGAACAAGCCTCTCGAGAGCCATTATTGTTTGAGGCGGGGAAGAAGAGGAGTGACTCCTAGCTGAGGACTCCGCAGATTGTGATGGCTGCCGCAGCAGCAGGTAGTGTCAGCTTGTCTAGTGACGGGAGCCTCTGGTGAGGACTCGTCGTCGTCAATTTCCTCCACAATGGAGCCTCCTGAGAGACTCCTCTTCATCAACATTCTCGGTTGGAGCCTCTGGCGAGGACTCCTCATCGGCAGCATCATCTTCAACGGGAGCCCCTGGGAGGACTCCTCATCAGCATCATCAGTGTCTTCTGCCATAGTGGTTTGATCTGTGGCAGGAGTCTCCTCTTCAGCCTCAGCCTTAGTGTCGTGGG
>QRDG01002535.1:1102665-1234003 GCA_012064385.1 Puccinellia tenuiflora
CCTCTGGGCACCTGGCTTTCATCAGAGGAGTCGCCCGGAGGCGTTCCTCAGAGAACAAGGGAAGTTTTGGCTCATTCGCAGGGGAGGTGTCCTTGCAATAAAAGAAGGTTTTTTGCCAGTCTTTGATGTGGTTTGGGAAAACTGGCTTAGGGAAGACAGAGTTGAGGCGCCGTTGAAGGGCGACGGTGCCACATTGGAGAAGAGGCCCCCAGAGGTCTCAGGTTGAGGATTGCAATAGAATAGCTCGAGCCAAAGGTTGATGTCAGGCTTAATCTGGAGGTAATCCTCGCAGAGAACGACGAATTAGAAAGTGTGAGAATGGAGTTAGGAGCAAGATCGTGAAATTCGCAGCTCGTAAAGCTCGAGGAGCTGGCGGAAGAAAAGATCGCCGGGGGAGAAAAGCCGCGGAATAGGTGCTCCACGAAGACAACTACTTCACCCTTAGCGGGAGAGGGAACCATCTCATCCCCAGGGGCCCGAGCTTGAGCACTAGAGGGGATCAAACCTGATAGCCTGTGGGTCTTCAATTGCTCCGCCGAGACGACAGATCCACCCCAATCGGCGGAGATCGACCGCTTGGAAGAGGGTTTTGGCGGCAGCGGCGGCCGCGGCGGCAATGTTCACCGTCCTGCTCGACGAGGTTGCCTTGGCCTTCGATGTGGGTCTTTGAGCGCTTGGGAGCCATGGCGTGCGGGCGGTGCGTGCTGGGCGCGGGAAGAGACGGGCGCGAAGAGAGGAAGGAGAAGTTTTGAGCTGAGGGGGCAAGTGAGGTTTAAGACCTAACCCTTCGCGATTTATAAAGGGGGGTAAAACCCTAGAAAGTTATAGAGTGGGTCCACAGTTGACTATGGATAACGTTTCAGTAAAAACGTTCCAGTGGCTAACAGACAGATAAGGAATTATAATAGTAAAAGGTCGAAGTCACAGATGTGGAAGGAGCCGGCTTGTCTCAGAATGACGAGTCCTGTGACAGTGAAATTAGTTTGTCTAGCCCTTGTTTGCAAGAGTCACACCAGAACCCGGCCTGATAGTACGAGGGCAGGAATGGTGGCTTGAAAAGGGATAAGAGTGGACTCATTTTATATATGTAATATGTTTTTATGCAGGAATTCATCTTGGAGCTAGCAGCAGCGACTTTGAAGCCATTGGCTCAAGTGGAAGGAGTCGACCCAGAGAGCCGAACCAGCAAGTCAGAGGAAGTCGCCAAGCTGCGCCCAAGATAAATTCGGGGGCTACTGATGGGGGGATACTTTACAGGTAGGCCCATGGACCCGGAAAGTAGACCCGCCAAGACCAAGAAGGCCAAAGCCGGGTCACGTATCAAGTCGCATGGGCTGGGCTGGAGACAAGCCGGCCAAGGCCCATAATGAAGAAAAGACCCGTCCGGAAGGAGTCCAAGTACAACCCGGAGTCTAAACTTGGAAGACCAAGACGTAGAGTAGGACTCCGTGTTCTAGTGTGACTCGGTGTAAATTGTAAGTCCAGAGACCCGGCAGCCTTTATAAGCGGGGTCCTGGACCTTAGATCGACAAGCTCTAAGTCCAACCAGTAGAGAGAAACCCTAGCCACCAGAGAGAAGTCGTCGGCTCCTAAGTTGTGGGAGCCGGGGTCCTTGTAATCGAGACATATAAGAGCAAAACATAGAAGCAGAAGTAGGTCTTTACCTCGAATCAGAGGGGCCGAAACTGGGTAAATCCTTGTTCCTTGACGGATTAACCGTTCCCACGTACTTCAATCACCGATGGCCCCAGAACTCATCTTCCCGAAGGAAGAACTTGCCGTGACAACCCCACGACACTAACCTTGGTTGTGGTTTAGCCTTATGCACCTTCTCTTTGCGTACCACCAGCTCCACATCGGATTTGATTTGATCATCGTTCATAGGCTTCAAAGTCCGCTGTTTGCCATCATGCACCAAAGAATATGTATTTCCTCTCCCAGCATGTGTAACATTGCGATCGTACTGCCATGCACATCCAAGTAACAGCCCACACACCTCCAATGGCAACACATCGCACTCCACTTCATCAGCACAATCACCAACTGTAAATGATACACGCACCTTGTGAGTAACCTTCAGCATACCGCAGCTATTCAACCACTCAAGATGCTTAGGTTCAGGATTACGCCATGTGGACAACCCCAATGATGTCACCAGCGCCTTGCTTATGCCATTAGTACAGCTACCACCATCAATCATCAACTTGCATGCTTTGCCTTTAATCACACACTGCGCCTGAAATAAATTCCAACGCTGGCTTCTTTCTGCTGTCATGCAAGCACCATCTTGTACTCTCTTGAGTTGCATATTCAGTCCACTCAATGGTACAACGTCCTCCACTGTGGTTTCAGGACACTCCAAAACCTTGTCAACATCGGCCTTATTATCAGAAAATGGGATTGTCATTGCTGCCTTGTTGATCTTCTTCACTGTAAAATTTGCTGGCACAAACCGTTGCCTCACAAGGTGCTTCACTTCTTCCCAAGTGTCACTGCAACTATTGCCTTCTTTCTTTAGATCGTATCGTAAACGTCTCCACCAAAACATGGTTGTTTTTTCGAAGCGATCAAGAGCTGCAGAATAGCAAGTGTACGGCCCGTAGTCACCAATGCGTGGTTTTAACCAACGTTCCATCACCTCCTCCCATGCAAGATATTCTTCTGGTGTTGCATCTATTTTCAGCCAAAGCCTTTTGAGACCTCCTAACGCCCGGGTTGCTGCAATATTGCTACTGTCAATCATGGGCGCTTCATCAATTTCGCCTAACCACTGGTCATTATAGTGACTTGCTGCCATCTTTGACGTGTTGCAACTACTATAAATTTTGTATTTCTCACTAAGCAAATGCAATGAACCTAAACAAAGGTGTCACGCAGAGCAACCAAAATAAAATGACTCCGAACAGATCCGCACAAATCTAGACTTTCCAAACGGATCAAACACCACAAATTTCGGATCTGATTGAAACCGTGTTACCCAATTTGCACTTTCCTTATCTGCTCCGCTGCAGGTTCGATACTTTTTATATAACTTTCCTTCTGAAACGGATTTGCAATCAATTCCGATCCGAACCAGCCTTTTCTTTGTGTCTGTTTCCTTTTGTTCCGATCCTAAACAATGGAAAACGAAATAGCCACGTAAAACTAGGAAAGGAATCCCTGTCCAATACGTGAGCTGCTGCTCCTTTCCTTTTCCTTTCTGGCTGGAACTCCACGTACCACGTACGAACGAAAGAAACCACTTGTACTAGGTAATCCACGTGATATCCGCCCAAAATAATATTGATCCGACACTTGTACTAGGTAATCCACGTGAACACAAGCGGAAGTAACAATCCAGCAAAACCCTACGATCGAAAACCGATCTATGAACAACAATCTCGATCTGGTCGCCTTCCTTCAACCTCTAGCAGCCTCCTCGCAAATCAATCCGGCGGAACCAATCTGCACAAACACGGCAGCAATCTGCAGCCTCTATGCACAATATCCTCCAAGCAAATCAATCTGCACGAGAGCCTCCAAGCAAACTTTTCCCAGTCAACCGATCTAGATGAGACCGATCAACACAACCTCGCCGTGATCAACCTAGAAATCTGATACCACATGATAAGGATCAAACCAATGATCCTAGAGTTTGGCCCGATCTTTCACGGCGAGTCAACCAAGTAACAATTCTTCCAACCATGCGATGAGCGCAACCTGAAGAAGAGGAACGAATCCAGCAAGCAACGTGGAGATAATCTACACGCCTCAAACCTGAGACTGATAATCCTTGATGAACACAAGAACCCTCGCAGCTATCTTTATTACAAACTGATAAGCGACATCGCCGTCCCCGGAGGGATGCTTCACCAAGAAACACACACGATTGGTTTTGACTAAAATTCTGAACCCCCTCCTAATGCGCCCCCCAGTCCTCATATGAAGGGGTGAGGCGCCCCACCTAGTGGGCCTCGATCTGACTTGGTTGGACATGCCCAAACCAAGCCAAAACTCACAAATATTAAAAACCTAATTATTAAAAATAACAATGACACGTCTAGCTTGGTGGAGTCCTGTAATTGGGCTTCACCTCCTCCGTCGTGCCCGTATCACCTTGAGCGCACCGGCACATGGGATCTGGTATCTCTTCCTCCCAGTGTGCGTCCCATCACATGTAAGTGGGTCTATAAGATTAAGACTCGCTCTGATGGATCTCTTGAGCGTTATAAAGTTCGTCTTGTGGCTCGGGGTTTTCAGCAGGAGCATGGTCGTGATTATGATGAGACATTTGCTCCTATTGCCCATATGACCACTTGATAGGGCAGAAGTAGTCTGATCTTTCGATGAGATGTGATATGTCGATTTTGGTGGAGTTTGACCTTGGCGATCTGACTTCTACGCACTCGTACGCAGCGCCAATGCAATCGCTAAACCAATCTCCACGAGTTACCAATCCTGCAAACGCACGATCGGCCTGATCCAACGATCTAGTTTTTCCTACAATCGAGAAACAAGTAAGAACCAATAATGCAATCAAGAATTGCGGATGGAAGATGCACTTTATTGATGAAGGTGGGATCTTGCAAGTGCGTAGTACAGGAGGTCTAGCCGACACTCGTGCCTATGGCGAAGACTAGCAAAAGCTGAGTTCTTTTTAACTAAACAAAATCCGATTCTATACGACGACCTAAGGAGGGTATATAAGGAGGAAAGGTGTGGGATTTCGTCCAGCCATGGGGTGGTGGCCGAATCTTACCCTAGGAAGGCTTTCCTCCTTAGATACAGACTCTAAAAACAGCCTATTAAATGGTATCCGAAAATACATGGGGCTGGCCCAAAAAACGAGGTGGCGCAGCACCTAGGAAAAGCTTTGGACGAATTTTATTAAGTGTTGTCTTGTATAATTCGTCCATGTCTTCAAACTTCATTATGGCGGCTTCAAAGTGCGGTAGTCTCCATTGGCAGCAGCATCGTCTCCATTGTTTGTACTCCTCCTGCCATCTCTCTTCACGTACATGCTCCATAGCTTGTAAGAACGAAAGTACCTGTTGATTAAGTTGACGTGCACAAGCTCTAGTCATAGGTCCTTGTAATGTAGGTGGTGTAGTAGTGGCGGTTGCATCTATAACCGGGATGTCCTCATCATCCTCCCCTTCTTGAATTGAAGTCGTCCTCGACGCCATCTCATCATTCTCTCCCAAGTATGGCTTCAAATCTGCAATGTTAAATGCGGGACTAACCCCAAAATCTGCAGGCAACTCAAGTTTATATGCATTATCATTTATTTTCCCTAACACCTTAAAAGGACCATCAGCCCGTGGCATTAACTTGGACTTGCGCAAATCAGGAAAACGGTCTTTACGCAAATGTAACCAAACAAGATCTCCAGGTTCAAACACAATTTTCTTTCTCCCCTTATCCCCATACATTTTATATTTTTCATTCATGTGTTCAATATTTTCTTTAACAGTGGCATGCAACTTTAACACCAAATCAGCACGTTGTGTAGCATCTAGATCATTTGGCACCGAGGATGGAAGAGGCAATAAATCAATAGGTGCACGAGGAACAAAACCATACACAACCTCAAAAGGGCACATTTTAGTAGTAGAATGCATGGAACAATTATAAGCAAATTCGATATGAGGCAAGCATTCTTCCCACTTTTTAAAATTCTGTTTTAACACAACCCTTAGCATAGTAGACAAAGTTCTATTAACCAATTCAGTTTGTCCATCAGTTTGGGGATGACATGTAGTACTAAACAACAACTTAGTTCCCAACTTTGCCCATAAGCATCTCCAAAAATGGCTAAGAAATTTAGTGTCACGATCTGAAACTATAGTATTTGGCACACCATGCAAACGAACAATTTCACGAAAGAACAAATCAACAATATGTGTGCGAGGTAATCCCAAAACAAAGTCCATAGAAATATCCTCCCAAGGCACACTAGGGACAGGAAGAGGCATATATAAACCATGTGGATTAAGACGTGACTTAGCTTTTGACATGTAGTGCAGCGGCCAACAAATGTCTCAACGTCCCGATGCATCCGTGGCCAAAAGAAGTGTGCAGCAAGGATGTCCTCCGTCTTCTTCACACCAAAATGACCCATCAATCCTCCTCAATGTGCTTCCTGCAACAACAAAAGACGAACGGAACTATCTGGGATGCAAAGTTTGTTAGCACGGAACACAAATCCATCATTGAGGACGAATTTGTTCCAAGTTCTCCCTTCTTTACAATTCTGCAACACATCTTTGAAATCAACATCATGTATATATTGTTCTTTAATGGTTTCCAATCCAAAATTTTTGAAGTCAAGCTGAGACAACATAGTATAGCGTCGTGATAAAGCATCAGAAATAACATTGTCTTTATCCGTTTTGTGTTTAATGACGTAAGGAAAAGACTCAATAAATTCAACCCACTTAGCATGACGACGGTTGAGTTTTGCTTGACTACAAATATGCTTCAAAGATTCATGATCAGAATGTATAACAAATTCTTTAGGCCATAAATAATGTTGCCAAGTTTCTAAATCCGAACAAGAGCATATAATTCCTTATCATAAGTAGAATAGTTCAGACTAGGCCCACTCAATTTTTCACTAAAATATGCAACAGGTTTTCCATCTTGTAATAACACACCTCCCAACCCAATTCCACTAGCATCACATTCAAGCTCAAAAGTCTTATTAAAATCAGGAAGTTGGAGCAAAGGAGCATGTGTTAACTTATCTTTCAATAGCATGAAAGCCTCCTGTTGTGCATCGCCCCAAACAAAGGGCACGTCCTTCTTTGTAAGCTCATTCAGCGGCACTACAATAGACCCAAAGTCTTGTACAAAACGCCGGTAGAACCCAGCAAGGCCAAGAAACTCCTCACTTGGGTGACCATTAGCGGAGTCGGCCAACTCGAAATCGCCTCAATCTTTCCGGGATCCACTTCAATGCCCTGCGCGGTAACAACATAGCCAAGAAACACAACTCGATCGGTGCAAAAGGTGCACTTCTCAAGGTTACCAAATAAACGTGCAGCACGCAAAGCATCAAAAACAACACGCAAATGAGTCAAATGATCCTCTAAAGATTTGCTGTAAATCAATATATCATCAAAGTAGACTACCACAAAACGTCCAATGAAAGCACGCAAAACTTCATGCATTAATCTCATGAAAGTATTAGGAGCATTAGTTAAACCAAATGGCATCACTAACCACTCATAGAGGCCAAATTTTGTTTTGAATCCTGTTTTCCATTCATCTCCCAATTTCATACGAATTTGGTGGTAACCACTACGCAAATCAACTTTAGAGAACATGGTAGAGCCACTTAATTCATCAAGCATATTATCCAAACGTGGTATTATTAATAGCCCTACCATCTTTCTTTGGTACCAAAAGAATAGTAACAACACATGGACTAAGAGACTCATGAACATAACCTTTGTCGAGTAGTTCTTGAATTTGTCGTTCAATCTCTTTCATCTCCTCGGGGTTGGTACGGTAGGCTGCACGGTTAGGAAGTGAAGCACCCGGTATGAGATCAATTTGGTGCTCTATTCCTTGAATGGGTGGCAGCCCCGATGGCATCTCCTTGGGAAAAACGTCCGCATACTCCTGCAAATGTTAGCAACAGCGGGTGGCAAAGAGGAAGGCATATCCTCAAAAGAAAACAAGACCTCTTTGCATATGATTGCATAACAAACATAAGTATTCACATCCAAGTCAGAAATATCAGATTTGGTAGCAAGTAAAGTTGGATGCTTGAAACGAATTTCATTAGGTAATTTGGAACCAGATTTAGTATTATTCTTATGTGGCATTACTTCATTAGCAACAATTTGGTTTTCACTCTTTTGTTTCTCCTGATTTTTTGCTCTACTAGCTCTAGCAAGATCATCTTTCAAAATATGTTCAGGAGTCATAGGTTTGAGACCAATTTTCTTTCCATCATGCACAAGAGTATAATGATTAGTTCTACCATTATGCACAGATTCTTTATCATATTGCCATGGTCTACCAAGTAACAACAAACAAGGTTGCATGGGTACAACATCACAATCAACAAAATCAGAATATGTCCCAATAGAAAAATGCACACATGTAGTTCGTGTTACCTTTAGTCTACCTGTGATGTCGAACCATTGAATGTGGTATGGGTGGGGGTGCTGCGTTGTAGGTAGATAAAGCTTCTCCACCATCTCAATGCTTGCTAAATTATTGCAGCTTCCACCATCGATGATGATTCGAATAGCACGGTCCTTCACAACTCCGCACGCGTGAAACAAGTTGTGGCGCTGATTTTGTTCTTGTCTTAGCTGAACACTCAAAGCGCGATGTACAACCAAGCTCCTATAATTATCGGCATCCTCAGCGCCCATGACCTCTATGTCCTGCTCAGAATCTTCATTATCATCGTGTTGTGCAGAAATAAGCGCGAGAGTCTCTTCATCATAATCACTTGCAGAATCATACTCTCCATCTTCGCGCACGATCATCACACGCTGTGTCTTGCACTCTCTCTCGATGTGACCATAACCCCAACAACAACGGCATTGCACATCCCTTGTTCGTCGCGTGGACACCGAACTCCGAGCTGGCCCATTAGATGTTGATGGAGGACTCAGTGCCGGTGTGCGTGATGGTGGCATGCTAGACTTGTTGGTCGAAGGAGGAGGTGCAGAACCACGAGAGCTGGCATCCGGTTGGCGTGGCGTCCATGAAGTCGTACGACCTGCAGAAAAATTAGGCCTTCTCCGCGGTTGACGATCCTGCACTTCACGTTCAGCTTTGCAAGCAATATGAAATAAACGGGTGATAGTATTGTACTCCTTATATTCAAGAATTGTTTGAATCTCCCTATTCAACCCACCCAAAAAGCGTGCAAACATATGATGAGGCCATAACTAGGCCGGATACGACCAACAAGACCATAGTTGATCAAGAAATGATGGGAACACGAAGATACATGATTAGGTGTTATTCAATAAGTTCTCCCACGTCACCTTGGGTCCAAAAGAAGTTAGAGATCAAGTTCTTCACGTTCGGGACGCAGATTCGGACTGCAGAAATATACCTGACTTCAAACGAGGATAACTTTTGCATCCGGACTCCGAATTGGGTGATTCTTGTTTTGTTGGAAAGAGGAACTCGTGAACTTTCCAACACAATTGGCCGCACCTCCAAATTCATTACGAGCATAAATTGGCGTCCAAAACAGTACAAGGCTGTTGCAGAAACTGGGCCAGATTTCGAGTCAAAAGGTGCTGCGTCACCTCTAATTGGGCCCAAAGGCCTTGTACGAATTAGGGTTGAGTTTTGGGTGTCTTGGGGCGTGCTCCCACCTCCTTGGCCGCCACCCAAGACTCTCCTCCTTATATACCCCCATAGGTCATCGTTTAGACTTGGATTTTGTTTAGTTTAAGACTTAGCCATTGCTATTCTTCGCCATAGACAACAGTGTCGGTTCAGACCTTTTGTACTACGCACTTGCAGAATCCCATCTATAAAGCTTTCATCTTTAATCCGCAATATCTTGATTGTATCTATAATTCTTGCTAGTTCTTCGATTGCTTGCAGGAATTGATCTTCGGATCAGGTTGATCTAGCCCCGGCGAGATCAATAGCCTCGGAAGTTGGTGTAGCGATTGCTAAGGCGCAACGTCACGCACGTTTGTAGTCGGATCGTCAACGTCGACCTCCACCCAAATCGAGAGAAATCCATCTCATCAAAAGATCGGGCCCCTTTACCCTATCAACATAGCTTCATTATCCTCAATAATACCACAACGAATTAAACCAGTTTGCAGTTCTTGATAATACTCTTCTACAGATTTTTTGCCTTGTTGTAAACGGGTGAGTTTTTGTAATATTTCACGCTGATAATAAGGAGGTACAAAACGAGTATGCATAACACGTTTTAAATTATCCCAAGTATTAGGAATATTATCATGATTCAATCTACAATATTCAGACCACCAAACGGAAGCAAAACCAGTGAATTCACAAGTGGCAGCACAAACACGTCTATCCTCGGGATACTGTAAACATGCAAAACGTTGGTCCACCTCTAATTCCCATGTAAGATAAGCATCGGGATTATATATACCCTTAAAAGGTTTAATAACTAATTTCAGTTTAGCAACATGGTTGTCTTCGCGTACCTGCGCTTGCTGCCGGTGTGCAAGGTTGCGTGGATGTACATGTGGACGACCCGGTGGATAGTCGGCGTCAGCCGCGTATCCGTCGCCATGCGCACCGGGATTGGTGACATGGGCAGCAGCCGACACGACCGAACCATGTGGATCCTCCTGAAGTACACGACCTGCCCGTGGAACGGTGTTGCCTTGCATCACGGGAGGCGGTATGCGTGGTGGCTGTAATTGTCCCAACAAGCGATCAAACTTGCTAGACAGACCAGCCAAGGTGGTGTTGACGTCGTCGAACTTTGCGTTGAAAGCAACCTCCAAGCCATCGATCTTGTCCATAATACCACAGATCCGTTCCTCAGTGTCCAAAGCATGGTCCGTAACCATCTTCTTAAAGTGCTCCTGCAGCTCCTTGTTGGTCATCTCGGCCTCCTCGTTCCCTGACATGATTAGTAGAAAGCAAGAAACAAATACAAGTATATGTTCCTATGGATTACTAGGATGTGGTGGGAAACACGCAATCCGTCAAGCAAAATATAAGGCTCTTACAAGTTCCTTACTAAGCAGGAAAGCGTCACGGCAGCCACAAAGATCAGCACTCCAAAGATTGGACAAAGCGATTACCGGACGAGGTACAATGCACGTGAAGAAATCTGTATAGCAAAAATCAAAACAGGAATGCAATTTGAAACAACGCTCAACGACGGTATGTGCTGGTCCTAGGCTAGACCGTACTAGAGACGCGAGCCGAGAACACCAACGAAGTCACAGCGCTGCACAACGAGCAGCAAAAAAATAGCTCTAAACAGCAAGATATAAGTGAAGATCAACAATAGGCAAACTGGACAGTGATTGTATGCTCTGAAAAACGTGCAAAATCACGAAAATATCACTATGATGGCAAGTGTCTCAAGACAATCCCCGGAATGAGAAACGAGTGTACGCCCAAATTTTTTTTCCGAAAGTGCTCTGTAAAGCGTGCCAGACTTTTTTTTTGCGTCATCCTGTATAATGCGTCCATGTCTTCAAACTTCATTATGGCGGCTCCAGGCCTATTCAGATGCTACATGGGCTAGTGATCCTTCGGATCGCCGCTCATTTTCTGCTTACTGTGTTTTTCTTGGTGGTTCTCTCATTGCCTGGAAGATGAAGAAACAGAATGCAGTATCCCATTCGAGTGCAGAGGCTGAGTTGCGGGCTATGGCTCTATTGACGGCAGAGGTGACATGGTACGATGGCTATTGGAGGATATTGGTGTTCCTGTTATAACACCTACTACCCTCTTGTCAGACAGTACAGGTGCTATCAGGCTATTGCTCTTCAGTATGTGCCTTTCGAGTTGCAGTTGGCGGATTTCTTCACGAATGCCCATACTAGAGCTCATCATGGATTTTATCTCTCCAAACTCAGTGTTGTGGATGCACCATGAGTTTGAGGGGGGGGGGTGTTAGAGTTGTATTATGTGTCCATGTATACCTGTATAGTTCCCTCGTTGTATAAGGGGTTTCCTGCATATTTGCCACCTATACATGTACTATATATTGTGGCCTTTGGCCCCACAAGTTGTGTTTCCCTAACACTTCTGCCCTTTAGCTTTTGTGGCACTCTCCTGTCACAGAGGACGCCAGAAGCTTGGCGCCACTTCATCCAACCAGCCTTGATCCGATGGCTCACATCTTCGTCGATATCACCATCCTTCTGCAACATAGACCCCAAATATTGAAAGGTGTCTTTCTCAGGTACCACCTGCCCATTAAGACTAACCTCTTCCTCCTCCTCCTACCTAGTAGTACTAAAACTGCACCTCATGTACTCATTTTTAGTTCTACTAAGCCTTAAGCCTTTCGATTCCAGAGTCCGTCTCCACAACTCTAACTTCCTATTTACCCCCGCCCGGCTATCATCGACTAGCACCACATCATCCGCAAAGAGCATACACCATGGGATATCTCCTTGTATATCTCCTGTGAGCTCATCCATCACCAAAGAAAAAAGATAAGGGCTCAAAGCTGAACCTTGGTGCAGTCCTATTTTAATTGGAAAGTCATCGGTGTCACCATCATTTGTTCGAACACTTGTCACAACATTATCGTACATATCCTTAATGAGGGTTATATACTTTGTTGGGACTTTGTGTTTCTCCAAGGCCCACCACATGACATTCCGAGGTATCCTATCATAGGCCTTCTCCAAGTCAATGAACACCATATGGAGGTCCTTCTTTTGCTCCCTGTATCTCGCCATATGTTGTCGTACCAGGAAGATGGCTTCCATGGTAGACCTTCCAGGCATGAAACCAAATTGATTTTTGGTCATGCTGGTCAATCTTTTTAAGCGGTGCTCAATGACTTTCTCCCATAGCTTCATTGTATGGCTCATCAGCTTGATTCCACGGTAATTAGTGCAACTTTGAACATCTCCCTTGTTCTTAAAGATTGGCACTAATGTACTCCGCCTCCATTCTTCGGGCATCTTGTTTTCCAGAAAAATGAGGTTGAAAAGCTTAGTTAGCCATACCATCGCTATGTCTCCGAGGCCTCTCCATACTTCCATGGGAATACCATCAGGGCCCATCGCCTCGCCTCCTCTAATCCTCTTCAATGCCTCCCTGATCTCAGACTCCTGTATACGTCGGACAAAGCGTCTACTCGTATCATCAAAGGAGTCGTCTAGCTGGAAGGTAGAACTCTCATTCTCTCCATTGAAGAGGTTGTCGAAGTACTCTCGCCATCTACGCTTGATCTCTTCATCCTTCACAAGAATTTGATCCGCTCCATCCTTGATGCATTTGACTTGGTTGACATCCCTCGTCTTCCTCTCCCGGATCTTGGCCATCTTATAGATGTCCCTTTCGCCTTCCTTCGTGCTTAAACGCTGGTAGAGGTCCTCATACGCCCGACCTCTTGCCTCGCTCACCGCTCGCTTCGTGGCCTTCTTTGCCCCCTTGTACTTCTCCATGTTGGATGCACTCCTGTCTAGATATAAGCATCTGAAATAGTCCTTCTTCTCCTTAATAGCCTTCTGGACCTCAGGGTTCCACGTTCTGAATGCCACGTTCTAAATGCAACTCGCCCTTAGCATCGCTTCTCCTTCCCCTGGTCACCCCAAACTCATCTGATGCCACGTTCTGAATGCAACTCGCCATCCTCATCCACATATTGTTTGCATCGCCTCCTTCCTCCCAAGGGCCCTCCCTAATAAGCCTCTCCTTGAAAGTCTGAGTTGCCTCCCCCTTTAGCTTCCACCACTTCGTTCTAGCGACTTTGGTGTGCTTGTCCCGCTGGATACGAATCCGAAAGCGGAAGTCAGTCACCACCAGCTTATGTTGAGGGACCACACTCTCTCCAGGTATCACCTTACAATCAAGGCAAGCTCGTCTGTCTTCCCTTCTAGAGAGGACAAAATCAATCTGGCTAGAGTGTTGCTGATGTAGGGGGTTGGCCCGATCTTCACGGATTTGAGGGGGAAAAGGGGATGAACACGATGAACACGGAGGGGAATCGGGGGGAAAATCGTGGGCAAACAAAAGGGGATGACTAGCAAAACCTGCAAGAATTCCCACCCAATAACAACCCTCAAAAGAGAAGCCTTTGGATCAAGAAAACCAAGCCAATCTTACTCTTGTTGAAACCGATTCCTCTTACCGGCCGGTCCACCGATCCAATAGAATCACCGCAGTGAAAGATTGGTTTGCACTACTAGAGACACCTAAGTGAAAGAGTAGCTACAACAAGAATCATCATCCTCCGTGGAGGAACCCCATCACGGGAAGGAGCAATGCTCAACTCTCTAGTTAATTTTTCTCTGCCCTAAAATGGAAAAGGGGAAGTGCTATTTATAGTCTGGGTACAACAAGGGGGGGTCCGGCCTGGGGGCCGGCCTAGGTGATGTAGCCCCACATGTGGACAACACCATGGACACCACGCCAAATGGCCCAATGACAAGATCAAGAGTCAAGGCTCTTCATGAAAAGGTGACCTCGCACCTCTCGATGTGTGATCTCGACCTCCCTTTGAATGGTTTGCTACTTCATGCCGGTACCTTGTGTATACTCAGGATCCACCCGGATGATGACCCACAATGGAGTCAAGAAGATGGCCAAGAGGAGATCCAAGAAGACGGGCAAGAAGAGGGAGAAGGAGGCAAAAGCTTAAGGCGGAGCCAGCTGGCCTCCAGGCCGGCCTGGGCCGGCCCCCAGGCCGGACCCCCACCCGAGCCGGCCGGCCTAGGCCGGCCCCCAGGCCGGACCTCCACCCGACGCAGCCGGCCTCCAGGCCGGCCTAGGCCGGTTTCCAGGCCGGACCTCCACCCGACGCAGCCGGCCTCCAGACCGGCCTAGGCCGGTTTCCAGGCCGGACCTCCACCTGTGCCGGCCGGCCTCCAGGCCGGCCTAGGCCGGCCCCCAGGCCGGTTCCCCACCTTCCTGCCTTGATTTGTACTAAGACTATAAATAGCTTTCCCCTTTCCCCATTCTAGGGCAGACTGAATTTGAGACTTGTGTGAGCTATGCTCCTCCTCCCTCGTAGCTAGGGTGCCTCGTTGAGGTAGATCTTGTTGTTGCTACTCTTTCACTGCGGTGTCTCTAGTAGTGCAAACCAATCTTTCACTGCGGTGATTCTATTGGATCGGTGGACCGGCCGGTAAGAGCAATCGGTTTCAACAAGAGTAAGTTTGGCTTTGATTCTTCGATCCAAAGGCTACCTTTTTGAGGAATTGTTGTTGGGTGGAGTTCTCAGCAGAATTTGCTAGTTATCCTTGTGTTTTGCCCATGAATCTCCCTCGCTACCCCTCCGTGTTCTTCGTGTTCATCCCCTTTTCCACTCAAATCCGTGAAGATCGGGCCTAGCCCTACATCATTTGGTATCAAGAGCAAGGGTTTCCACGGATTTGGATCGTGTTTCCACCTCTTATTAGCCATTTTTCCACCAAAATTTTTCTTTCCCATACCAATTTCGAAAATTCAAAAAAATAAAAATAAATAGCCCATATGGATTTCGTTCGATCTTTCGATTTGGTGAGCGATTTGTGGTTTTGATCCATGGATCTCGTGCTTAAGACCTTTTCCCCACTTTCCGTTGGTGTTTTCCGGAGGCCTTTTCCGCTCCAAGTCCAAGCGTGCCGCGCAATTCGTCGCCGGCGGTACTACCGTCCGAACGGCCGGTACTACCGCCCGCAATCGGTCCTACCGCCCGTTCGGCCGGTGCCACCGCCACACGACTTTTCACCGACTTCATCTTCGTGTCGCTTCATCGCTACCTCGACGGCATCAAAGGTATAGCTTCCGACACATCTCTTTCCATTTCGCGAAACTTTTTCTTAGGAGCTAGCTCTTCATAGTGTGAGCATTGCACTAGTGTGACACCAAGTGACCATATCATAATCTTGTGAGCATCTAGTTGTAGCGGACTCGGCTCGGGCAAAAGCATAAAGCAAAAGAGAAATAGAAAAGATTCAAAAAAAAAGAGAAAAGCCAAGCCGTGATCCTAGTCATCCTCAAGCTCCAATAACCAATAGAGAAATGGGTACACTTGTGCAAATCGGGTGCTCCTTCCCATACACTTGAGCTAGTTGTCCTTCGAGAGGTGGTGCGGCACGAGCATAGTCTTCGTTAGGTCCAAGTTGCTCCTCCCTATAGTCGCACCATCCACGTTTGTCTCCACGTGTGAGTCTCCTTTGTTTCTCGGATTGTGTGGTTAGTCTCTTTTGTTTCTTGATCCTTGTGGTTATCCTCCACTTCTTGCAATAGCCTTTTCGTTGGTTTCGTTTCGATTTCTTGCCACTTTACCATACCTAAGCTCCTCATAAGTGTGTGTGAGTCGCTTTTGGATCACTAATCAACCAACTCTTACTCTTGTGACACCTTTGTCTCGGAAGGCAGGCCCATTGGTCCAATACTATCAACCAAGGTAAGAGCGGTTATTAGCCACCACATATTCCACATATCACTTGTGTTTGCTTATCATGGCTAGGGAAGAACAAGATGCCGACTTCGGCAAACAAGCGGAGTCCCTTAGGAGGTACATCGACGACAACTTACGCCGCTATGAGGAGCGTCATCATGCCGCGCAACGTGAAAACGCTGAGCGTTTCGCTCAACTACAAGACGCCCAACGCGAGAGCAATGAGCGTTCCATTCGTCTCGAGGAGCTGCTTCTCAAAAGACGACACCGGCACTCCTCAAGACCAAGCTCAAGGTCTTCACACCGTTCCGAGGCAAGAAGCAAAGTTCCAAGCGACGTTGGTCAAGGTCCACAAAACGGCCGCCATCACCACGAGATGCCTCATCAACAAGCGAACTTGGATCCTCAACAACACCAAGATCGCCATCGTCATGACATACCTAACCAAGAACGCCATCGTCAAGAGATACCTCATCAACAAGCGAACATGTGATGTAGGGCTAGGCCCGATCTTCACGGATTTGAGGGGGAAACGGGGATGAACACGAAGAACACGAGGGGAAACGAGGGAGATTCGTGGGCAAAACACAAGGATAACTAGCAAATCCTGCTAAGAACTCCACCCAACAACAAACCCTCAAAAAGGTAGCCTTTGGATCGAAAAATCAAAGCCAAACTTACTCTTGTTGAAACCGATTGCTCTTACCGGCCGGTCCACCGATCCAATAGAATCACCGCAGTGAAAGATTGGTTTGCACTACTAGAGACACCGCAGTGAAAGAGTAGCAACAACAAGATCTACCTCAACGAGGCACCCTAGCTACGAGGGAGGAGGAGCATAGCTCTCACAAGTCTCAAATTCAGTCTGACCTCGAAATGGGGAAAGTGGAAAGCTATTTATAGTCTATTACAAAACGGGGCAGGAAAGGTGGGGAACCGGCCTGGGGGCCGGCCTAGGCCGGCCTGGAGGCCGGCTGGCTCTGGCGGGGAACCGGCCTGGGGGCCGGCCTAGGCCGGCCTGGAGGCCGGCCGGCTCAGGTGGGTGACCGGCCTGGGGGCCGGCCTAGGCCGGCCTGGAGGCCGGCTGGGAGGCCGGCGCGTGGGCCGGCGGCGTCGGGATGTGGCCCGGCCTGGGGGCCGGCCTGGGCCGGTATGGAGGCCGGCGGCTTCGGGTGGGTGCCCGGCCTGGAGGCCGGCCTGGGCCGGTTGGGAGGCCGGTCGCCTCGGGTTGGAGCCCGGCCTTGGGGCCGGCCTAGGCCGGCTGGGAGGCCGGCCACCCTGTCTTCGCTCCTTCCCTCCTCTTCTTGTCCATCTTCTTGGGTCTCCTCTTGGCCATCTTCTCCATCATCTTGGACCTTCTCTTGGTCATCTCCTTGACTCCATTGTGGGCCATCATCCGGGTGGATCCTGAGTATGCACAAGGTACCGGCATGAAGTAGCAAACCATTCAAAGGAAAGTTGAGATCACACATCGAGAGGAGCGAGGTCACCTTTTCATGAAGAGCCTTGACTCTTGATCTTGTCATTGGGCCATTTGGCATGGTGTCCATGGTGTTGTCCACATGTGGGGCTACATCATCTCCCCCCCCCCCTTCGGAAAGAGTCGTCTTCGACTCGTCATCCTCTTGAACGCTTGCATCTCCGTGGAAAGGGGATAGGTCGGCGACGTTGAACGTGTCATGCACCAAGTACTTTGAGGTTGGTATGTTGATCTTGTATGCGTTGTCGTTGATGCGCTTGAGCACTTTGAAAGGTCCGTCACCGCGAGGAGCAAGCTTGGATTTCCTTTCATCCGGAAAACGGTCCTTGCGGAGGTGTAGCCACACAAGGTCTCCTTCTTCGAATACCATGGGCTTCTTCAACTTGTTGATCTTGGTGGCTTGGCGCTTTGTGTGCTCCTCTAGAGTTGCTCGTGTTGACTCATGTAATGTCTTCATGTAGTCAGCTCTTTTATCGACATCCATGTCGGTGCGCTCATGTAGAGGAAGTGGTAGGATGTCTAGGGCGGTGTTGGGGTTGAACCCATAGACAACCTCAAACGGGCTTCGCTTGGTCGCTCGGTGAGAGGCACGGTTGTAGGCGAACTCGGCGTGCGGTATGCATTCCTCCCAACCCTTGATGTTTGGCTTGATTAATGCGCGAAGGAGAGTTGATAAGCTTCGATTCACCACCTCGGTTTGGCCGTCTGTTTGTGGGTGGTAAGCGGTGGAGAAGAGGAGCTTGACTCCTAGCTTTGCCATCAATGCCTTCCAAAAGTAGCTTGTGAACTTGACATCGCGGTCCGAAACAATGGTCTTCAGCACTCCATGTAGACGAACGATTTCCCTAAAGAACAAAGTTGCAATGTGTGAAGCATCGTTGGTCTTATTGCAAGGAATAAAGTGTGCCATTTTAGAGAAGCGATCGACAACAACAAATATTGAATCTTTGCCATTCTTTGTGCGAGGTAATCCTAAGACGAAATCCATGCTAATGTCGGACCAAGGTGTGTGTGGTATTGGTAAAGGCATATAAAGACCATGAGAGTTCAACGTGGACTTAGCTTTGAGGCAAGTTGGGCAACGGCGCACCAAGCGCTCCACATCACGCGTCATCCGTGGCCAAAAATAGTGTGTAGATAGCATGGCGAGTGTCTTGTCACGTCCAAAGTGTCCCATGAGTCCTCCACTATGTGATTCCTGTAGAAGTAACAAACGGAGCGAGGACTCGGGAATGCATAGTTTGTTAGCCTTAAACAAGAAACCCTTGTGCAAGTAGAAATCATCGCAACCTTTGTCAATTGTGCACTTGGTAAAGATAGGACCAAAGAAAGAATCGGAAGCATAGAGTTCTTTAAGGTCATCAAGACCCAAAACATTGATTTCAAGTTGGGTGAGTAAGATCATCTTGCGGGAAAGAGCATCCGCAACGATATTGTCCTTGCCTTTTTTGTACTTCACCACATAGGGAAAAGACTCGATGAATTCAACCCATTTGGCATGCCTTTTGTTCAAATTGGCTTGGGTTTTCAAATATTTCAAAGATTCATGATCGGAATGGATAACAAACTCTTTGGGCCAAAGGTAGTGTTGCCACACTTCCAAAACACGTGCTAAGGCATAGAGTTCCTTGTCATATATTGGGTAGTTTAGGCGAGCACCATCAAGTTTTTTGCTATAATAGGCAACGGGACGGCCATATTGCATGAGGACGCCACCGATGCCAAGGCCACTAGCGTCACACTCAAGTTCGAAAGTTTTGGAGAAATCCGGCAAAGCAAGTAAAGGAGCTTCGGTCAATCTCTTCTTGAGTTCATTGAAAGCCGATTCTTGAGCATTGCCCCAAATGAAGGGTACATTCTTTTTGGTAAGCTCATTCAAGGGGCAAGCAATTGTGCTAAAATCTTTCACAAAGCGACGGTAAAACCCAAACAAACCAAGAGCGCTACGAAGTTGAGCAAGGTTAGTTGGCGGTGGCCAATTTGTGATTGCCTCAATTTTAGAAGTGTCAACTTCAATTCCTTTTGAAGAAACTACATAACCCAAAAACACAAGCTTGTCGGTGCAAAAGGTGCATTTCTTGAGGTTGGCAAAAAGGGAAGCATTACGAAGGGCCAACAAAACTTGCTTCACATGGTCGACATGTTCATGCAAGGATTTGCTATACACAAGGATATCATCAAAGTAGACAACCACAAACTTGCCAATGAAAGTGCGCAAGACGTGATTCATAAGACGCATAAATGTTGAAGGAGCATTGGAAAGACCAAAGGGCATGACAAGCCACTCGTAAAGACCAAGTTTTGTTTTAAATGCGGTTTTCCATTCATCTCCTTCATGCATACGGATTTGGTGATAGCCACTTTTCAAATCAATTTTGGAGAAGATAGTGGCACCACTAAGCTCATCTAGCATGTCATCAAGTCGTGGGATAGGATGTCGATACCTCACCGTGATATTGTTGATGGGACGGCAATCCATGCACATTCGGAGTGTGTCGTCTTGCTTGGGGACGAGGATGACCGGAACGGCGCACGGACTCAAGCTTTCACGAACATGTCCCTTGGCGAGGAGTTCTTGAATTTGGCGCTCGATCTCCTTTGTCTCCTCGGGGTTGGTGCGGTATGGCGCTCTATTGGGTAGCGGGGCACCGGGAATGAGGTCGATGCGATGCTCGATTCCACGGAGGGGAGGAAGTCCTTGAGGTAGCTCATCCGGAAAGACATCTTTGAATTCCTGCAAAATAGACAACATAGACGGAGGAACTTGGGTTAAGTCGTTAGTGTCTTTGCCATCTCCTTTGCATAAGAGCACGAAGTGGAACGTGGATGGGTTTGCTCTCACTTCTCGCATCTCACTTTTGGTGGCTAATAAGACTACGCCGGGACTCACTCTTTTCCCTTTCTCATTCATATTTGGCTTGTGGCTCTCACTCACGTGAATGTGGTTCGCTCTCTCACCACTCAACTCACTAGGGGATTGTTTTTCTTGCGCTCTTACAATTGTCTTGGCGTTGTCGGCGATGATTTGGCTTGGCGTCATTGGGCGGAGCACTAGGATCTTATTGTTCCATTTGAAGCTATAGTAGTTGGTGCGCCCATCATGAGTAGCGGCCTTGTCAAATTGCCAAGGGCGGCCAAGAAGTAAGTGGCAAACCGACATTGGTACCACATCACAATCCACCGTGTCCTCGTAAGAGCCAATCTTGAAGGATACTTGAACCGTGTGTTGGATCCTCACGGTGCCGGAGTCACTAAGCCATTGCACATGGTAAGGATTGGGGTGCTTCTTGTACGTCAAGTTGAGTTTCTCACATAGCTCCTTGCTTGCCAAGTTATGACAACTCCCACCATCAATGATTACCTTGATTGATTTGCCGTTGATGCCGGCCTTGGTTTGGAACAAGTTGCATCTTTGAGCGTCATCACCTTGGTTGATTGTAGTCAAGACTCGAGTGACAACTAGAGTGGGGTTGGGGTCACCATCACAATAGATGTAGTCATCGTCATCATCCAAGCTTTGCATCGTGGCCACCTTGTTCAATGCATGGTACTCATCTTCACTCATGGACTCATAGTCTCCATTGTCATTGACTATCATCACCTTCTTATTGGTGCATTCAAATGACTTGTGTCCTTGACCTCCACACTTGTAGCAAGTGATGTATGACTTGACGGCTTGTGGTGAGGGCGTCGTTTTCTTGGAAGTGGTAGTGGGTTGCGGTGTAAAACTTTTGGCATTGCCTTGAGCTTGGACTTGAGTCATGGGTTGTGTTGATGATGAAGCTCTAGTGGCGAAGAAGGACTTGGCCTTGACATACCTGAACTCTTCGGCGACTTGGCGCTCGGCCTTCATGGCTTGATGAACAAGCTCAACAAGGTTCTCATAAGGTTGAATTCCACTATCTTCTTGATGGGGTACGTGAGGCCGTTCAAGAAACGTGCCATTGATTGTTCCTCGGACTCTATAATGTGTGCACGGGAGAGAGTGGACTCCATCTCCTTGTAGTACTCGTCGACCGTCTTGATACCTTGCTTGAGTTCTTGTAGCTTCTTGTACAAATCGCGTGCATAATGATGTGGCACAAAGCGCTTGTGCATTTCCTTCTTCATGTCATTCCATGTATCGATTGGGTCTTCAAAGGATGATTGGAGTTGTTCCCACCATAGTTGCGCATAGCCTTCAAACTCGAGGGATGCGAGGTCAACTCGTTTGTCTTGCGGCACCTTGTAGACTCGAAATAGTTTGGAGACCTTGGATTCCCATGCAATATAGTCTTCCGGGTCGTTGGTGCCATGGAACTTAGGAATGACGAGCTTGGGAGGATTGAAACGGTTCTTGCGATCATCCTCATCATCATCATCATGGTGGTGATGGCGGTCTCGGTGACGATGTCGTGGGTGGTGGCGTGGAACATAATCCTCGTCATCTTCAATATCAACATGATTGTCGGCCAATGGCACTCGGCGGGCTCGATGTGGAGGTAGCTCATGACGATGATGTCGATTGTCCTCATGTAGGTGTAGGGGATCCAAGTTAACATTTGGAATTGGAATTTCTTGTCGAGGACGAGCTTGATGAAGTGGAGGGGCGATGTTCGCTTGAGGGCGAGGCGCGTCTTGACGATGTTCGTCGTGGTGTTGGTGATGGTCCAAGTTCACTTGTGGAGGAGGTATGTCGTGGTGTTGACCTTGACCAATCTCACTTGGACCTTTGCTTCTTGCGTTGGAACGATGTGAAGACCTTGAGCTTGATCTCGAAGAGTGCCGTTGTTGTCGTTCGAGGAGCTCCTCGAGACGAATGGAACGCGCCTTGTTCTCACGTTGATCGTCTTGTATTTGAGCGAAGCGCTCAGCGTTTTCACGTTGTGCGGCTTGATGGCGCTCCTCGTAGCGGCGGAAGTTGTCGTCCATGTACCTCCTCAGGGCCTCCGCTTGTTTGCCGAAGTCGGCATCTTGTTCTTCCCTAGCCATGATAAGCAAACACAAGTGATATGTGGAATATGTGGTGGCTAAAAACCGCTCTTACCTTTGGTTGATAGTATTGGACAAGTGGACTTGCCGTCCGAGACAAAGGTGTTACAAGAGTAAGAGTGTTTGATTAGCAATCCAAAAGCGACCCACACACACACTTATGAGGAGCTTGGGTATGGTAAAGTGGCAAGAAATCGAAACGAAACCAACGAAAAGGCTATTGCAAGAAGTGGAGGATAACCACATGGACCACGAAACAAAAGAGACTAACCACACAATCCGAGAAACAAAAGAGACTCACACGTGGAGACAAACGTGGATGGTGCGACTATAGGGAGGAGCAACTTGGACCTAACGAAGACTATGCTCGTGCCGCACCACCTCTCGAAGGACAACTAGCTCAAGTGTATGGGAAAGAGCAACCGATTTGCACAAGTGTACCCATTTCTCTATTTGTTATTGGAGCTTGAGGATGACTAGGATCACGGCTCGGCTTTTCTCTCTCTTTTTTTTTTTGAATCTTTTCTATTTCTCTTTTGCTTTTATGCTTTTGCCCGAGCCGAGTCCGCTACCACTAGATGCTCACAAGATTATGATATGGTTACTTGGTGTCACACAAGTGCAATGCTCACACTATGAAGAGCTAGCTCCTAGGAAAAGTTTCGCGAAATGGAAAGGGATGTGTCGGAAGCTATACCTTTGATGCCGTCGAGGTAGCGATGAAGCGACACGAAGATGAACTCGGTGAATAGTCGTGCGGCGGTAGCACCGGCCGAACGGGCGGTAGGACCGATTGCGGGCGGTAGTACCGGCCGTTCGGACGGTAGTACCGCCAGTGACGAATTGCGCGGCACGCTTGGACTTGGAGCGGAAAAGGCCTCCGGAAAACACCAACGGAATGTGAGGAAAAGGTCTTAAGCACGAGATCCGTGGATCAAAACCACAAATCGCTCACCAAATCGAAAGATCGAACGAAATCCATATGGGCTATTTTTTTTTGAATTTTTGAAATTGGTATGGGAAAGAAAAATTTTGGTGGAAAAATGGCTAATAAAAGGTGGAAACACGATCCAAATCCGTGGAAACCCTTGCTCTTGATACCAAATGATGTAGGGCTAGGCCCGATCTTCACGGATTTGAGGGGGAAACGGGGATGAACACGAAGAACACGAGGGGAAACGAGGGAGATTCGTGGGCAAAACACAAAGGATAACTAGCAAATCCTGCTAAGATCCCCACCCAACAACAAACCCTCAAAAAGGTAGCCTTTGGATCGAAGAATCAAAGCCAAACTTACTCTTATTGAAACCGATTGCTCTTACCGGCCGGTCCACCGATCCAATAGAATCACCGCAGTGAAAGATTGGTTTGCACTACTAGAGACACCGCAGTGAAAGAGTAGCAACAACAAGATCTACCTCAACGAGGCACCCTAGCTACGAGGGAGGAGGAGCATAGCTCTCACAAGTCTCAGATTCAGTCTGCCCTCGAAATGGGGAAAGTGGAAAGCTATTTATAGTCTATTACAAAACGGGGCAGGAAAGGTGGGGAACCGGCCTGGGGGCCGGCCTAGGCCGGCCTGGAGGCCGGCTGGCTCTGGTGGGGAACCGGCCTGGGGGCTGGCCTAGGCCGGCCTGGAGGCCGGCCGGCTCAGGTGGGTGACCGGCCTGGGGGCCGGCCTAGGCCGGCCTGGAGGCCGGCTGGGAGGCCGGCGCGTGGGCCGGCGGCATCGGGATGTGGCCCGGCCTGGGGGCCGGCCTGGGCCGGTATGGAGGCCGGCGGCTTCGGGTGGGTGCCCGGCCTGGAGGCCGGCCTGGGCCGGTTGGGAGGCCGGTCACCTCGGGTTGGAGCCCGGCCTTGGGGCCGGCCTAGGCCGGCTGGGAGGCCGGCCACCCTGTCTTCGCCCCTTCCCTCCTCTTCTTGTCCATCTTCTTGGGTCTCCTCTTGGCCATCTTCTCCATCATCTTGGACCTTCTCTTGGTCATCTCCTTGACTCCATTGTGGGCCATCATCCGGGTGGATCCTGAGTATGCACAAGGTACCGGCATGAAGTAGCAAACCATTCAAAGGAAAGTTGAGATCACACATCGAGAGGAGCGAGGTCACCTTTTCATGAAGAGCCTTGACTCTTGATCTTGTCATTGGGCCATTTGGCATGGGGTCCATGGTGTTGTCCACATGTGGGGCTACATCAACATGGATCCTCAACAACACCAAGACCAACATCGTTAAGAAGAGCCGCACCCCCAAGCGATCGTACACCATCAACAACATCAAGATCGCCATCGACAAGAAATTCCATTTCCAAATGTTAACTTGGATCCCCCACACCGCCATGAGGACAATCGACATCATCGTCATGATCTACCTCCACATCGAGCCCGCCGAGTGCCATTGGCCGACAATCATGTTGATATTGAAGATGACGAGGATTATGTTCCACACCACCACCCAAGGCATCGTCACCGAGACCGCCATCGCCACCATGATGATGATGAGGATGATCACAAAAACCGTTTCAATCCTCCCAAGCTCGTCATTCCTAAGTTCCATGGTACCAACGACCCGGAAGACTACATTGCATGGGAATCCAAGGTCTCCAAACTATTTCGAGTCTACAAGGTGCCGCAAGACAAACGAGTTGACCTCGCATCTCTTGAGTTCGAAGGCTATGCGCAACTATGGTGGGAACAACTCCAAGCATCCTTTGAAGACCCAATCGACACATGGAATGACATGAAGAAGGAAATGCACAAGCGCTTTGTGCCACATCATTATGTGCGCGATTTATACAAGAAGCTACAAGAAGTCAAGCAAGGTCTCAAGACGGTCGACGAGAACCTTGTTGAGCTAGTTCATCAAGCCATGAAGGCCGAGCGCCAAGTCGCCGAAGAACTCAAGTATGTCAAGGCCAAGTCCTTCTTCGCCACTAGAGCTTCTTCATCAACACAACCCATCACTCAAGTCCAAGCTCAAGGAAATATCAAGAGTCCTACACCGCAACCCACTACAACCTCCAAGAAGACGTCGCCCTCACCCCAAGCCACCAAGTCATATATCACTTGCTACAAGTGTGGAGGTCAAGGGCACAAGTCATTTGAGTGCACCAACAAAAAGGTGATGATCGTCAATGAAAATGGAGACTATGAGTCTATGAGTGAAGATGAGTACCACGCATTGAACAAGGTGGCCACGATGCAAAGCTTGGATGACGCCGATGACTACATCTATTGTGATGGTGACCCCAACCCCACTCTAGTTTTCACTCGAGTCTTGACTACAATCAACCAAGGTGATGACGCTCAAAGGTGCAACTTGTTCCAAACCAAGGCCGGCATCAACGGCAAATCAATCAAGGTAATCATTGATGGTGGGAGTTGTCACAACTTGGCAAGCAAGGAGCTATGTGAGAAACTCAACTTGACGTACAAGAAGCACCCCAATCCTTACCATGTGCAATGGCTTAGTGACTCCGGCACCGTGAAGATCCAACACACGGTTCAAGTATCCTTCAAGATTGGCTCTTATGAGGACACGGTGGATTGTGATGTGGTACCAATGTCGGTTTGCCACTTACTTCTTGGCCGCCCTTGGCAATTTGACAAGGCCGCTACTCATGATGGGCGCACCAACTACTATAGCTTCAAATGGAACAATAAGATCCTAGTGCTCCGCCCAATGACTCCAAGCCAAATCATCGCCGACAACGCCAAAACAATTGTAAGAGCGCAAGAAAAAACAATCCCCTAGTGAGTTGAGTGGTGAGAGAGCGAACCACATGATAAGGGTCAAGGGGGTTGATCCTATGATTGTTGCCCGATCTTTCACCGCAAGACAAACCGATAGGAATCCTTCCAATAACGTCGATGAACGTCACCTGAAGGTGGGGAATAAATCCAGCAAGCAACGTATTGATAAACAACACGCCTCAAACCTGAGCCTGATAATCCTTGATGCACACAAGAACCCTCACAGCAATCTCTATTATAATCTGATAAACGGCATCGCCATCCCCGGAGGGAAGCTTCACCAATGGAGCTCAAAGTCTATGGACTGTTTTAATCTAAACTGAAAGCTGCCTAAACCCTAGCTCGGCCAGCCCCTTATATGGGTGAGGGGGTGCGGCCGCACTGTAGCTACAGTACGCGCTACAGTACCGCCCCACTAGTGGGCCACGCCCTAGTTGAGTTGGACAGGCCCATACTCAACTCTAATAATTATTTAAAAACCAATTATTACAAATAATACTGATACAAAATATACTAGCTTGGCGGAGTCCTGAAATTGGGCTGCACCTCCTCCGTCGTGCCCATATCATCCTCCCCCCCTTCAAAAAGCGTTGTCCCCAACGCTTGAGGGTCTGCTCGAAAGGGTGGCGTGATGTCAACAAAATCAGCACACGTCTTCTCCATCGTCAAGTCTTGCTTGCCTTCCTCACCACATCCTCCCGCTCGGCCTGCTCGACTTGATACAGTCTTGGGCGGCTGCATCTCTTTCCTTCTCCACATGAGCTTGGACCTCGGCGCCACCATCTTCTTCTCAACTCTTGCTGGAACCTCGTGTTGCTGAACATGAATCTGCTTTGCACGACCCTGCACAGGATGAGTAATGCCTGGGCCACACAACTGACGAACACGTCCATCCTTGCCTTTATGCACACGTACTGCTGCTCCAACCAAACGCCTCACAGGTGTAGTAACAAAACTGCGCTTGTCGTCCCGCGGCACATGCACCGGGACACGATCAGCACAAATGTCATCGGTCTGAACACCTGTGTCAACACAAACTGGCTGTATAGCACATGCTGTAATATCCCTCTTTTCTTCAACGGCTTGTCACCAACAAGAACAACTGGGTCGTCATCTACATGCACGGCTGAATCAGTTTCAGTATCAACGCTCCTTGCATCATGCTCCTCTTGCTGCAACTTAGCTAGCCTTGGCTTTGGCTTAGCTTTATGCAACTTGATAAGGGGTTTCCCGATCTTCTCGATGAACTCACACGATAACAAGGATTGGATAAATTGTGTCTCTCCACGAACTCTCCGGCTAATTCCTGATGCCAATTGCAGCAGCAACCAATCCCTTGGATATTCGTAAATCCACACACTTGCATGAGCAGCCACTGACTACTAGTGGTCCTGTATCAACTAATTCCCAGTGGAATAGCAGATAACACGCAAAACTTGCAGAATATCAATTCCAGATGAATGCTTCAGCAATCAACAATGGAGTTCTAGGGTTTATGAGTAAAGGTAGTCTAAACCTCTCTCACGCAGGTGAAGAGGTATATATGAGAGGGGGGGGGGGGGTGCGGCCACAACTAGGGTTGCGCAAACACCAGCCCCTAACCTGACTAGGACTCGAACCAACTCATGTTTGGACTCAACCTAAGGGGTACAAACCGACCCATAGAGGGATTCGGCCACTTGAGCACACAGGCCCTATTCCACACGTGTGGGAGGACCTAGGACATGTCCTTGGTGCCCCCAATAACATATAAAACGCAGCACAATTAATTGTGGGCTGGTGCACCATAGGGCATGTCCTCAGCGCTTCCAACTCCAACCAATTCAGCTCCTGGCTTCTCCTTCTTGCTTGTGCTGCCATGATCAACTCTCTCCTTGTGTTCTCCCAAGCTTTGCTCCATGGCTTCATGCTCCTTGCCTCCAATAATGCTTGTGTTATCGATAACCTGAATCATACATAAATGCAGGGATTTAGGTAGTATAAAATTCTCATAAGAACAAACATCATAATTTAATAGGAGTGAATTCACCTGCTATTCTATTAGTTTGGTTCTTGATCTAGTCATTGGACCAATCCTCACTTCATCTTGTTTCTCTTGAACAGCAACATCATCATCAATAGAAGGAATAACAAATGTACTAGGGATGTCCTCATCACAACTTCTCCTTGCGCACCACCAGCACCACATCGGACTTGATTTGATCATCTTGCATAGGCTTCAAAGTCCGCTGTTTGCCATCATGCACAAACGAATATGTATTTGCTCTTCCAAGTAACAACCCACACACCTCCAATGGCAACACATCGCACTCAACCTCATCAACATACTCACCAACTGTAAATGGCACACGCACCTTATGTGTAACCTTCAGCATACCGCAACTATTCAGCCACTCAACATGCTTAGGCTCTGAAATACGCCATGTAGACAACCCCAATGATGCCACCATTGCCTTGCTTATGGCATTAGTACAGCTACCACCATCAATCATCAACTTGCACGCTTTACCTTTTATCATACACTGAGTCTGAAATAAAGTCCAACGCTGACCTCCGTCAACTGTCATGCAAGTGTCATCATGTACCCTCTTGAGTTGCACGTTCAGCCCATTCAATGGTACGACCTCCTCAACCGTGGTTTCAGTACACACCAAAACTTTGTCAACATCAGCCTTGTTCTGAGAAGTTGGAACTGTTATTGCTGTCTTGTTGACGTTCTTTACCGTAAAATCTGCTGGCACAAACCGTTGTCTCGCAAGACGCTTCACTTCCTCCCAAGTCTCGCTGCAACTATTGCCTTCTTTCTTCAAATCATATTGTATACGCCTCCACCAAGACATGGTGGGTTTATCAAAACGAGCAAGAGCTGCACCATAACAAGTGTACGGACTGTAGTCGCCAATGCGCGGTTTTAACCAACGTTCCATCACCTCCTCCCATACAAGATATTCTTCTGGTGTTGCATCTATATTCAGCCAGAGCCTTTTTAATCCTCCTAATGCCCGTGTTGCCGCAATATTCATAGTGTCAATCATAGGCGCTTCATCAATTTCACCTAACCACTTATCGTTGTAGTGACTTGCTGCCATATCTGACTTGTTGCAAAACTCTTTTTTTTTAAAGCCAAATACGTACAAGATCAGAACTCAACTGCACGTACCGATCAGCAAGTCGTCCGGCCGGAACTATCGTAATCAGCCCAATCAACACGATTTTTTTCTTCTGCTAAACGCGTATCAGTTCAGGACTCAGCTGCACTTACCAAAAAGGATTGCACGGCCGGAACCGCCCAATCAATCAGATCCAATACGTAGTAACTGCACTTTCCTTTTCTTTTCAATCTGTTGCTACCTACCAGGAAAACAAATCACGTGGCCACCAGCTAATCAAAGGACAACGTGACTAGCTTGAACTCCTCTCAACGTTACGATCAACAGAAAACCGACCCGGTTTCCAATACTCCTGCTTCCCAATCGGTGATCACGCGATGAAGCCACGGAACAAATATCGCTAGTAGCTGACTTGCCGACTTCACAGAAACAAATCTCATCGGAAATATGAACAGAAAGCTGACTTCAACTCGTGAGACGCGGCAACGCTGCCAACTCACCGTCCGGCCGCCAACGCCGCTAAGCAGATCAATGATCAGCTTATCAACCAAATTGCACCGTGATCAACCAATCAAAAACCACACCGGTGTGTTGACGAATACGTCTCCCTTCCTCCGAACAATCCTAGCAGAAAATAGATCTACCAATCGTGCAAACCAGCAGATCGATCATCAATAGGACGAACTCACGGTGATAAACCCAGTAATCTAATACCACATGATAAAGATCAAGGGGGTTGATCCTATGATTGTTGTCCCGATCTTTCACAGCGAATCCACCGATAGGAATCTTCCAATAACGATGATGATCGTCACCTGAAGGTGAGGAACGAATCCAGCAAGCAACGTGGAGATAAACACCACGTCTCAAACCTGAGCTTGATAATCCTTGATGAACACAAGAACCCTCACAGCAACCTCTATTATAATCTGATAAACGGCATCGCCGTCCCCGGCTGTAGCTTTTCATTCTCAGGAAAAGTTGGCGATTGCAACGAATTCTGCACCTTGTTCATCATTGATAGAGGAGTCATCTGTGGGGAACGTTCAGATGGTTGCTCCACAGCAGAAAGTTAACACTGTCACAGCCACGATTTCTGAAGTGATGATGGTCGGAAAATTAGATTTAAACTATCACGTGTGAAGATGATACGGATTGTTTGCCCGATCTTTCACCGCAAGAACCACCGAGATAACTATTCTCCCAACCACGTGGCAATCCACGCAACCTGAAGAACCTGGATAGATTTAGGCGAGCAACATGAAGATAAACAACACGCCTCACGCCAAGCTCGAACACCCTTGACAGATTCAAGGACCTTCCAGCACGCACGATAACCCTTGACAGATTCAAGAACACTCATGCCTTTATTTGCTTGATAACTAGACGAACGTCCGAGACGCCGTCATGGGGGCCAACCCCGTAGGGCTGGTGGTGAGCTTCAGGATTACAAGATTTAATTCAACCAAAGCTGAGAAACCCTAATGCGCCCATCCCCTTATATGGATGAGGTGGGGCGTACTGTAGCGCGGTACTGTAGCTACAGTACCGACCTAGTTGGACTTGGACTCAATACAAAACCGACCTGTTATAGGTTCGGCCCAAACACAAGTGGCACGCAGGCCTAATTAACACAACCTTAGACATTACATGCGTTATAAAAGCCTGTCCTAGAGTGTCAACCGACCAGCACGATGCCGACGATGCCCTCATCACCACATTCACGTGAGTGAGAGTCACAAGCCAAATATGAGTGAGAAAGGGAAAAGAGTGAGTCCCGGCGTAGTCTTGTTAGCAACCAAAGGTGAGATGAGAGAAGTGAGAGCAAACCCATCCACTTTCCACTTCATGCTCTTATGCAAAGGAGATGGCAAAGACACTAACGACTTAACCAAAGTTTCTCCGTCTATGTTGTCTATTTTGCAGGAATTCAAAGATGTCTTTCCGGATGAGCTACCTCAAGGACTTCCTCCCCTCCGTGGAATCGAGCGTCGCATCGACCTCATTCCCGGCGCCCCTCTACCCAATAGAGCGCCATACTGCACCAACCCCGAGGAGACAAAGGAGATCGAGCGCCAAATTCAAGAACTCCTCGCCAAGGGACACGTTCGTGAAAGCTTGAGTCCGTGCGCCGTTCCGGTCATCCTCGTCCCCAAGCAAGACGACACACTCCGAATGTGCATGGATTGCCGTCCCATCAACAATATCACGGTGAGGTATCGACATCCTATCCCACGACTTGATGACATGCTAGATGAGCTTAGTGGTGCCACTATCTTCTCCAAAATTGATTTGAAAAGTGGCTATCACCAAATCCGTATGCATGAAGGAGATGAATGGAAAACCGCATTTAAAACAAAACTTGGTCTTTACGAGTGGCTTGTCATGCCCTTTGGTCTTTCCAATGCTACTTCAACATTTATGCGTCTTATGAATCACGTCTTGCGCGCTTTCATTGGCAAGTTTGTGGTTCTCTACTTTGATGACATCCTTGTTTATAGCAAATCTTTGCATGAACATGTCGACCATGTGAAGCAAGTTTTGTTGGCCCTTCATAATGCTTCGCTTTTTTCCAACCTCACGAAATGTACCTTTTGCACCGACAAGCTTGTGTTTTTGGGTTATGTAGTTTCTTCCAAAGGGATTGAAGTTGACACCTCTAAGATTGAGGCAATCACAAATTGGCCACCGCCAACTAATCTTGCTCAACTTCGTAGCGCCCTTGGTTTGTTTGGGTTTTACCGCCGCTTTGTGAAAGATTTTAGCACAATTGCTTGCCCCTTGAATGAGCTTATAAAAAAGAATGTACCCTTCATTTGGGGCAATGCTCAAGAATCGGCTTTCAATGAACTCAAGAAGAGATTGACCGAAGCTCCTTTACTTGCTTTGCCGGATTTCTCCAAAACCTTTGAACTTGAGTGTGACGCTAGTGGCCTTGGCATCGGTGGCGTCCTCATGCAATGTGGTCGTCCCGTTGCCTATTATAGCGAAAAACTTGATGGTGCTCGCCTAAACTACCCAATCTACGACAAGGAACTCTATGCCTTAGTCCGTGTTTTGGAAGTGTGGCAACACTACCTTTGGCCCAAAGAGTTTGTTATCCATTCCGATCATGAATCTTTGAAATATTTGAAAACCCAAGCCAATTTGAACAAAAGGCATGCGAAATGGGTTGAATTCATCGAGTCTTTTCCCTATGTGGTGAGGTACAAAAAAGGCAAGGACAATATAGTTGCGGATGCTCTTTCCCGCAAGATGATCTTACTCACCCAACTTGAAATCAATGTTTTGGGTCTTGATGACCTTAAAGAACTCTATGCTTCCGATTCTTTCTTTGGTCCTATCTTCACCAAGTGCACAATTGACAAAGGCTGCGATGATTTATACTTGCACAAGGGTTTCTTGTTTAAGGCTAACAAACTATGCATTCCCGAGTCCTCGCTCCGTTTGTTACTTCTACAGGAATCACATAGTGGAGGCCTCATGGGACACTTTGGACGTGACAAGAAACTAGCCATGCTATCTACACACTACTTTTGGCCAAGGATGACGCGTGATGTGGAGCGCTTGGTGCGTCGTTGCCCAACTTGCCTCAAAGCTAAGTCCACGTTGAACTCTCATGGTCTTTATATGCCTTTACCAATACACCACACACCTTGGTCCGACATTAGCATGGATTTCGTCTTAGGATTAACTCGAACGAAAAATGGCAAAGATTCAATATTTGTTGTTGTCGATCGCTTCTCTAAAATAGCACACTTTATTCCTTGCAATAAGACCAACGATGCTTCACACATTGCAACTTTGTTCTTCAGGGAAATTGTTCGTCTACATGGAGTGCCGAAGACCATTGTTTCGGACCGAGATGTCAAGTTCACAAGCTACTTTTGGAAGGCATTGATGGCAAAGCTGGGAGTCAAGCTCCTCTTCTCCACCGCTTACCACCCACAAACCGATGGCCAAACCGAGGTGGTGAATCGAAGCTTATCAACTCTCCTTCGCGCATTAATCAAGCCAAACCTCAAAGGTTGGGAAGAATGCATCCCGCACGCCGAGTTCGCCTACAACCGTGCATCACACCGGGCGACCAAGCGAACCCCGTTCGAGGTTGTCTATGGGTTCAACCCCAACACCGCCCTAGACATCCTACCACTTCCTCTACACGAGCGCACCGACATGGACGTCGACAAAAGAGCCGACTACATGAAGACATTACATGAGTCAACCCGAGCAACTCTAGAGGAGCACACCAAGCGCCAAGCTACCAAGATCAACAAGTTGAAGAAGCCCATGATATTCGAAGAAGGAGATCTTGTGTGGCTACACCGCCGTAAGGACCGTTTCCCGGATGAAAGAAAATCCAAGCTTGCTCCTCGTGGTGACGGGCCTTTCAAAGTGCTCAAGCGCATCAATGACAACGCCTACAAGATCGACATCCCAACCTCCAAGTACTTGGTGCACGACCCGTTCAACGTCGCAGACCTATCACCTTTCCACGGAGATGCAAGCGTTCAAGAGGATGCTGAGTCGAAGATGACTCTTTCCGAAGGGTGGGGGAGACGATGTAGCCCCACATGTGGACAACACCATGGACACTATGCCAAATGGCCCAATGACAAGATCAAGAGTCAAGGCTCTTCATGAAAAGGTGACCTTGCTCCTCTCGATGTGTGATCTCGACCTCCCTTTGAATGGTTTGCTACTTCATGCCGGTACCTTATGTATACTCAGGATCCACCCGGATGATGACCCACAATGGAGTCAAGAAGATGGCCAAGAGGAGATCCAAGAAGACGGGCAAGAAGAGGGAGAAGGAGGCAAAAGCTCAAGGCGGAGCCAGCCGGCCTGGGCCGGCCCCCAGGCCGGACCCCCACCCGAGCTGGCCGGCCTCCAGGCCGGCCTATGCCGGCCCCCAGGCCGGACCTCCACCCGACGCAGCCGGCCTCCAGGCCGGCCTAGGCCGGCCCCCAGGCCGGTTCCCCACCTTCCTGCCTTGATTTCTACTAAGACTATAAATAGCTTTCCCCTTTCCCCATTCTAGGGCAGACTGAATTTGAGACTTGTGTGAGCTATGCTCCTCCTCCCTCGTAGCTAGGGTGCCTCGTTGAGGTAGATCTTGTTGTTGCTACTCTTTCACTGCGGTGTCTCTAGTAGTGCAAACCAATCTTTCACTGCGGTGATTCTATTGGATCGGTGGACCGGCCGGTAAGAGCAATCGGTTTCAACAAAAGTAAGTTTGGCTTTGATTCTTCGATCCAAAGGCTACCTTTTTGAGGGTTTGTTGTTGGGTGGAGTTCTCAGCAGGATTTGCTAGTTATCCTTGTGTTTTGCCCACGAATCTCCCTCGCTACCCCTCCGTGTTCTTCGTGTTCATCCCCTTTTCCACTCAAATCCGTGAAGATCGGGCCTAGCCCTACATCACTAGACCGGCTGCGTCTGGTGGGGGTCCGGCCTGGAGGCCGGCTAGCTCTGGTGGGGGTCCGGCCTGGAGGCCGGCCTGGAGGCCGGCTGGCTCCGCCTCTAGCTTTTGCCTTGACGCTTCCTCCTCCTCATCCATGCGTACGCCTTGGATGAAATCAACTCTTGGGCTTCCTCGGCACCTACCATCGGCTTCGTATCCATCGTGTCAAACCTAGCAATGCAAAAGGGTGGATGCTCAAGTAGCATACCATTCCAAAGGGTAGGAAATGAGATCTCGAAGAGGAAGGAGTTCACCTTTGAAGTCCATGTTGATGTGGCATTTGTTGGGATGCTTGACATGGTGATGTCGTTGGGTTGGGCTACATCATCTCCCCCTCCTTCGAAAAGCGTCGTCCTCGACGCTAGCACGTCCTCATCATGTGAAGGAGATAGAGTTCTTGTCGTTGAAGTGGAAGTCACCATGCCGCTATTGTTACCTATACGCACCAAAGACCAAGCAAAATATGTGTGTCCATGATAGAGGAGCACATCATTGACGACATGTCCAAATTTGTTCATAACACCATTAGCACACCACAAATATATGGAATGGAATACAAATGCAAGGTCAATGTGCAAGCAACTCGTCCAAACATCCTCAAAATGTGGGAACACAAAATCTCCAAGAAAATTAGAGAAGGCTAAGATAGCTATCTCATTTTGAGCCATATGTTGTCCATTGCATTCAAAGCATCGGAAAGAGAAATTTGTGAACCACACAAATTGAGAGAGACTCTTATCATCGCCATCATGGGTTCAAACAAAGCAAAGAGAAGAGCAAGTTTTCATCGATTTTGTTGCAACACCAAGAAGATAACATCCAAAGGCCTCGTGACAAGACATGCTCAAAATACCATTATGGTTGCAAATAAGCCAACGGAAAGAACAATTGTTCATCATACTTTTTGTAACACATAAATCATCGACAAGGAAGATCAAGGGAGCATGAAAGTCACAAAGGAAAACCAAAGCACTCACATGTTTGCACGCGAACCAAACGAAAGAGCAATTGTTCAATTTCTTCGATGCAAAACATGGAAAAGGACATAGAGGTGGATTGGATCCACAACTCTCATGGAAAATGCTCTCAAGAGCTCTTTTGTCAACTCATGTTGAATTGAAGTTGACATTATGAAGCGTGAGCCATTACACACGAAATTCCATAAAAAGAAATTGTGTGCATGGTACATGAATGCATCATCCATTATGACGCATATCTTCATTTGCACATCACCAAACGCACTACAATCAATTTGAATATATGAAGTATGCGGATGGGCAACATACAAAATGAAGAAAGAAGCAAACTCAACACTCAAACAAGGAAAATCTCCAAAATGTGAGAATGCTATGGGGGCAAACTTATTGTCAAGAATTTCATCATCATTACAAGCAACACATATGAAAGAGAAATTGTTCAATATATTGCATGCAATAATGGGAGAAAAGTGAAAAGATTCATAGCAAGGCATGTATGTGGCAAGATCATCACACATATGAAATTCCACATGATCAACATTGGTTTGGAACAAGGTATCACATGGGAATATGAAAGAATCATAGGTGACATCAAAAGAGAAATCCATAGCATGCAAGCAATCAAAAGTCATCATGTCCACTAGTAGGATCATGGCATCATCAACACCCATATGCGTACCTGTGTAGTCCCGCTCATGTGAAGTAGGTGTTGTGGTAGAGGTAGCGGTGTCCATGTGGCCGACTTGTACATCTTTATGGAAGCATGGGGTGGCATCGTCTTCATCCTCCATGTACATCCTCTCCATAGTAGGCACCATCAAGTCGAGGCTTGGCGTCACAACATCCATGGGACCTAGTACAACATGACAAAACACACTAGAGGTAGAGGGTAAGTTGTTAGAAAATCGAAATGGCCTCACTTGACCTATCAACTATGATGTAGCCCAACCCACGTCCATCACCATGTCATGCGCTTCAACATACGACAAGCCACCAAGGACTCCAAAGGGTGGCAAGGAACTCCATGGACTCCAATCAACTAAGGCATACGCGTGGATGAGGAGAAGGAAGCGTCATGGACAAGGAGAGGAAGAAGGAGGCGAAGACAGGCAGGCCGGCCTCCAGCCCGGCCTAGGCCGGCCCCCAGGCCGGCACCCCACCAGAGCCGGCCGGCCCCCAGGCCGGCACCCAACCAGAGCCGGCCGGCCTCCCAGCCGGCCCAGGCCGGCACCCCTCCAGACGACGCCGGCCTCCAGGCCGGGCCCCCTCCAGACGCCGCCGGCCTCCAGGCCGGACCCCCACCTTTCAGCTCCTTTTTGTACTAAACTATAAATAGCTTTCCCCCTTTTCCATTTAGAGGTAGAGAAGAATGAACTAGATTTGAGCGTTGCTCCTTCCCGTGATGGGTTCCTCCGACGAGGATGATGAATCTCTTGTTGTTGCTACTCTTTCACTGAGGTGTCTCTAGTAGTGCAAACCAATCTTTCCCTTGTGGATTCTATTGGATCGGTGGACCGGCCGGTAAGAGAAATCGGTTTCATTAAGCGTGTTG
This sequence comes from Puccinellia tenuiflora, assembly GCA_012064385.1. Taxonomy (NCBI): domain Eukaryota; kingdom Viridiplantae; phylum Streptophyta; class Magnoliopsida; order Poales; family Poaceae; genus Puccinellia; species Puccinellia tenuiflora. The sequence continues at coordinate 1,140,002 of QRDG01002535.1, forward strand.
TTGACTTGGGTTTTGGGATCCGGAGGCTGCTCCATTGGGGGTTTGTTGCTGGGTGATTCTCCCTCGTAGGCTTCGCGAGTTATCCCCCACGAATTTGCCCTTTTCCCCTCGTGTTCTTCGTTTCCACCTCCGTGTTCTTCGTGTTCATCCTCTTTTCCCCCTCAAATCCGTGAAGATCGGGCCAACCCCCTACATCATATGGTATCAGAGCAAGGGTTGCCACGGATTTGCCTTTGTTTCCACCCCCAAATCCACAAAATGTTTCTTTGATTTTGTTAATTTCGAAAATTTCCACCAAAAATAGCCCCAAATTGCTTTTGGTTCGATCTGAGATTCTTGTGAGTTTTGGTAGGTTTTGATCCGTGGATCCATTGCTATACTTGTTGATCTACCTCTCTTTGCGTTCCTATGGCCAAATTCCTTTGATTTCCCCTCCGATTTTGTGTTGTTTGGGCAGTTTTTCTGCCCAAATAGTGCCGGCCGGCCTCCAGCCCGGCCTAGGCTGGCCTCTAGGCCGGACCCCCGGCAGAAGCCGCCGGCCTCCAGGCCGGCTCCCAGGCCGACCTCTCTGCAGAAATTTTGTTTTGGCCATAACTTTTCACTCCGGACTCCGTTTTTGGTGATTTTCATCTCTAATCGAAGCTACCGGCAAGCTCTACATCACCATAGCGGTTGATCCATCATCTAGTGCCACCATATTTCGTGATCAAGGAAGAGGCATTCCACTCCACGGGTGAAGATCGTCGATGAAAGGTATAACATTCTCAAATCTTCTCCCACCTTGCATCACTTGTTAGCCAAGCCATTTGTGCCTATCTTACCTATTGAGACTAGCTCACCTATGATTGCTTGGGCTTTGCACACTTGATACCTCGTAGTGTTCCGAGCAAACCTAGTATGCGCTAGTTGATATAGTTCTTGTTGGCAAGCAAAGTGAGAGGCAAAAGAGAAAAGGAGAGTAAGAGGCCAAAAGAGAATAGAAAAAGAATCAAAAGAGAGCAAATAAAAAGAAAATAGCCTCATTGCCTAATCTCTTATAGTAGACGCGCAAGCTCGATGAAAAATTCATAGGTGTGGTATCTTTGTGCAAATCTTGTCGCCCACCAATAAATTGCAATCGAGTTTGTTTCTCTTGTACTTGTGCGACTTGAGCTTTAGTCTTCGCTAGGTCCATCACTAGCTCATTTTTGGTTGCACAAGTCCCACTCTTCAAAGCGTGTGTTTCTATGTGCTTCACTCATATCCTTTGAGATCGACTTGTATTTGCTTTGTGGTCATCGTGGTTCTCTACTTGCCTTTACAATATCTTGGTTTCCGGTTGTTCCATTTGCTTTCCACATTTCATACCTATCCACTCATAAGCCGTGTGTGTTTTGGAGTTGCGTTTGGATCTTTGAAATTCAAGTCACCCGCATTCTTGTGTATCGGTTTCTCTTGGCATGGTCCACTAGTTCCAATACTATCTACTAGGTGAGGTTGGATTCTTAGTTCCTCCCACTCCACATATATATACACTTGTCTTGTGATTGACCATGTCTAGTGAGAGCGGAGCATCCTATGGAGGTCATGATGATGAGAACATGATGAGCGACAACGACTACGGTGCGCCAAGCATGGATGGCATCATGAGCGACAACGACTACGGTGCCCCGAGCATGGATGACATGGTGGACTACAACATCGACGACACCTCCACGAGCATGGACTACATGGCGGAGCACCACCACTACTACGACTATGACGCCGCAACCGTCCACGACATGGCGAGCTACACCGACTTCGAGCCCTCAAGCATCAACGTCATGGCGGACCACTACAACGACTACAACTCCAATGATGTGGCGGGACCCTACATGGACTACGACTCCTCAAGGCACGTCAAGGATCTGCCACACGCTACACATCATGTGGACGACGACACCGACGATGAGCCCCCACTTAGACGATACTCAAGGCCACGAACTCAAGAGCGCCACCACCATGAAGCACCTACAAGCTCAAGAAGACGGAGCTCAAGGCATCTTTGCCTAGAGGACAAGGAGACTCGCCCTCCTCCTCGTCGTCAAGCTACCTCACCCTCGAGACGGCGGCCAATGCAAAGTGCCTATGCACACGAGTCTTCGTCAATGAACACCAAAAATCGTCATCGGCGTACGTCTACTCATGATCATCATCGACGTCACTATGAGGACTCAAGCCACTCAAGGCCACGCCATCAAGAAACTACCCCCACATGCAAGTTGGCGGCAAGTACACATCATGAGGAGTCTCTTCCGCGTGCCATAACCAAAAGGGCATCCAAGAGTAGATCACACTCCAAGAAGGACCGGGGCATGCTTCTCAAACTCAAAGCTGACCTCGACAAATTGAAGACCAAGCTCGATGCCGACAATGCCAACTTCGAGATCGAGCAAGCCGAGCTCAAGACCATCCGCGAGGACTTCATCGCCGGCTTATCCAAGTTCTTCAAGCCCTCACATGACTCTTCACCGAGCTTATTGTCCACACCTCTACAAGATGGTGACCATGAAGATGGCGAGAAGACGGTCGAGCATGGTGATTTTCCCTTCGACCAAGGAGGCGAGCATTGAAGAGGCTACCACTTGTGACGGCGAGCCAAGTGAAGAGTTTCCCTTCAACCAAGGCGGCAAATGGAGTTGAACATACCGAGCCTATCCCTCTGTGCTTGAATGATGAGATGGTACCAATCCCATGTGAGAATGAGAGCCACCTAGCCCACTTGAGTGAGAGTGATAGTGAGTTGAGTGCCTCCACCATATGTGAGGTTGAGTGCTTCCACTTTGAGGGAATGAGTGATACACACCTTGAGTTGGGAGAGGTAGTTGATAGGTCAAGTGAGGCCATTTCGATTTCTAACAACTTACCCTCTACCATGCTCAACCTATTCACTCGGCTCGCCGTCACAAGTGGTAGCCTCTTCAATGGTCACCTCCTTGGTCGAAGGGAAAATCCCATGCTCGACCATCTTCTCACCATCTTCATAGTCACCATCTTGTAGTGGAGTCGACAATAAGCTCGGTGAAGAGTCATGTGAGGGCGTGAAGAACTTGGATAAACCGGCAACAAACTCCTCGCGGATGGTCTTGAGGTCGGTCATGAGCTTGTCGCTCTCGGCGTCGGCCTTGAGCTTGGCTTGCTCGATCTCGAAGTTGGCTTTATCGGAGTCGCACTTGGTCTTCCACTCGTCGAGGATGGCCTTGAGTTTTTCCAATTCCTTCGTGTAGCTTGATCTACTCTTGGACGCCCTTTTGGTTGTGGCATGCGGAGGAGACTCCACATGGTGTGTACGTGCCGCCATCTTGTGTGTGGAAGTAGTTTCTTGATGGCGTGTGATGAGGACATCCCTAGTCCTTTACCATTTTCTTCTATCGACGATGTTGCTGCTCAAGACAAGCCCAATGAAGTGAGGATTGGACCAATGACAAGAGCTCGTGCCAAGCTACTTGGACAACAGGTGAAATCACTCTTAATTGAATATAATGTTTGTGATGTTGAGAACTTTATACTGCCTAAGTCTATGCATCTGTGTATGATCAGGGTTATTGATAACACAAGCATTGGAGGAGGGCCAGAGGAGCAGCAAGGATTGGAGTACAACGTCATCCATGGCGCGAGGGAGGAGCAGGAGGCATGCGCAAAAGGGGACGTTGAAGAAAAGGAGTACTGGACATTATCGGAATATCCGGTCCACTACTGATCCGGATTATCCGGTTCCAGAGAAATATGTTGCGCGGAGGTACTGGACTATGTCGGAATATCCGATTCAACTTGACTCGGAATATCCGGTCAACCGGATTATCCGGTCTCCCGTGACCCGGAATATCCGGTTCGAGTAAAACAGGGCTGCGAGCCTTTTCGAGACCAAGTCGGTTTGTATCTAGTTTAGGTCGAACCAAGTCGTGATTTGGGCGTGGGATTGACCCCCCAGCCGCCATATATACCCTAGGAGTCTCTTTGTAATAGTTGGACCACGTTTTGATTAAAACCCTAGATTGGATTGCTAAGCATTCATCTATACTCGAATTCCTCTTTGCTTCGATCAGGAATTCACCCCTCCACTTTGTTTCGATCTGGAGGTTATTGCTACCAAAGTTTGAGTGTGATATGTTGTTCCATTGGGAATTAGTAGATCGTCGAAAACTGCTTCGTGGCCGGCGGCTACGTTGCATCGGTGTGAGGCGTCGCGAATATCCATTGGGTTGAAGAGCTGTTGCATTGGCAATAGAGGAGCAGCCAGAGAGTTCGTCGGAATCTCGCAAGTTATCCATCATCATCACCCATCTACCACCGCTCATTGAGAAGATCGGGCCACCCTTATCAGTGTGGCCTCCCCATGAATAGGATCAAACCTTATTCCATGCTATTTCCATAAGATTCTTCTTTCTTATTCTTAAGCAAGCCCTCGAGAGGGCTTAGTTGATCATGATTTCTGTTTTCTCTTTCTTTTGCTTTTTGTTTGTTTCGAGAAAGATATCGTCCGATTCTCCTTCTATTGATTCTTTTCCGATCGAGATGTACGGATCCATGTGCCTACATACCTAGATTCTGTTCATGGATTAACGAAAATGTGCAAGAGCTCTATTTGCCGTAGCTTGAGTCCTCATAGTGATGTCGATGATGCTCATGAGTAGACGTACGCCGATGAAGATCCTTGGTGTTCCTTGACGAAGACTCGTGTGCATAGGCACTTTGTGTTGGTCGCCGTCTCGAGGGTGAGGTAGCTTGACGTCGAGGAGGAGGGTGTGTCTCCTTGTCCTCTAGGCGAAGATGCCTTGAGCTCCGTCTTCTTGAGCTTGTAGGTGCTTGATGGCAGTGGCGCTCTTGAGTTCATGGCCTTGAGGATCGTCGAGGTGGGGACTCATCGTCGATGTCGTCATCTACATGATGTATAACGCCTCGTTGGAGATCCTTGACGTGCCTTGAGGAGTCGTAGTCCATATAGGGTTCCGCCACATCATTGGAGAGTTGTAGTCGTTGTAGTGGTCCACCATGTCGTTGATGTCGTCATCTACATGATGTATGCTCTCCATGTCGTGGATGGTTGCGGCATCATAGTCGTAGTAGTGGTGGTGCTCCGCCATGAGATCCATGCTTGTGGAGGTGTCGTCGATGTCGTGGTCCACCATGTCATCCATGCTTGGGGCGCCATAGTCGTTGTCGCTCATGATGTCATCCATGCTTGGTGCGTCGTAGCCGTTGTCGCTCATCATGCTCTCATCATCATGGCCTCCATAGGATGCTCCGCTCTCACTAGACATGGTCAATCACAAGACAAGTGTATATATATGTGGAGGTGAAAGGAACTAAGAAACCAACCTCACCTAGTAGATAGTATTGGAACTAGTGGACCATGCCAAGAGAAACCGATACACAAGAATGCGGGTGACTTGAATTTCAAAGATCTAAATGCAACTCCAAAACACACACGGCTTATGAGTGGATAGGTATGAATTGTGGAAAGCAAATGAAACAACCGGAAACCAAGATATTGTAAAGGAAAGTAGAGAACCACGATGACCACAAAGCAAATACAAGTCGATCTCAAAGGATAGGAGTGAAGCACATAGAAACACACGCTTTGAAAAGTGGGACTTGTGCAACCAAAATGAGCTAGTGATGGACCTAGCGAAGACTAAAGATCAAGTTACACAAGTGCAAGAGAAACCAACTCGATTGCAAATTATTGGTGGGCTATAAGATTTGCACAAAGATACCATACATACAAAGTTTTCATCGAGCTTGCGCGACCTACAAGAGATATGGCATTGAGGCTCTTTCTTTTCTTTTCTCTTTTTGATTCTTTTTTATTTCTCTTTTGGCCTCTTATTCTCTTTTCTATTTTGCCTCTCACTTTGCTTGCCAACAACAACTATATCAACTAGCGCATACAAGGTTTGCTCGGAACACTACGAGGTATCAAGTGTGCAAAGCCCAAGAAATCATAGATGAGCTAGTCTCAATAGGTAAGATAGGCACAGATGGCTTGGCTAACAAGTGCTGCAAGGTGGGAGAAGATTTGGGAATGTTATACCTTTTGCCGACGATCTTCAACCTTGGAGTGGAATGCCTCTTCCTTGATCACGAAATATGGTGGTAATAGATGATGGATCAACCGCTATGGTGATGTAGAGCTTGTCGGTAGCTTCGATTAGAGACGAAAATCACCAAAAACGGAGTCCGGAGTGAAAAGTTATGGCCAAAACAAAATTTTCTGCAGAGAGGTCGGCCTGGGAGACGGCCTAGGCCGGCTGGGAGGCCGGTTGCCTCAGCTAGGGGGCCGGCCGGGAGGCCGGCTGGCACTACCTTCCCGTGACGCGAAAATGGGCAATTTGGGCGAAAAAACAGCCCGAAAAACACCAAATCGGAGAGGAAATCAAAGGAATTTGGCCATGGGAACGCAAAGGGAGGAAGATCAACAAGTATAGCAATGGATCCACGGATCAAAACCTACCAAAACTCACAAGAATCTCAGATCGATCCAAAAGCAATTTGGGGCTATTTTTGGTGGAAATTTTCGAAATTAACAAAATCAAAGAAAATTTTTGTGGATTTGGGGGTGGAAACAAAGGCAAATCCGTGGCAACCCTTGCTCTAATACCATATGATGTAGGGGGTTGGCCTGATCTTCACGGATTTGAGGGGGAAAAGGGGATGAACACAAAGAACACGATGAACACGGAGGGGAATCGGGGGTGAAAATCGTGGGCAAACAAAAGGGGATAACTAGCAAAACCTGCAAGGATTCCCACCCAACAACAACCCTCAAAAGAGAAGCCTTTGGATCAAGAAAACCAAGCCAATCTTACTCTTGTTGAAACCGATTCCTCTTACCGGCCGGTCCACCTATCCAATAGAATTACCGCAGTGAAAGATTGGTTTGCACTACTAGAGACACCTAAGTGAAAGAGTAGCTACAACAAGAATCATCATCCTCCGCGGAGGAACCCCATCACGGGAAGGAGCAATGCTCAACTCTCTAGTTCATTCTTCTCTGCCCTAAAATGGAAAAAGGGGAAGTGCTATTTATAGTCTGGGTACAACAAGGGGGGGTCCGTCCTGGGGGCCGGCTGCGGCTGGTGGGGGTCCGGCCTGGGGGTCGGCCTAGGCCGGCTGGTAGGCCGGCTGCGTCTGGTGGGGGTCCGGCCTGGAGGCCGGCTAGCTCTGGTGGGGGTCCGGCCTGGCCTGGAGGCCGGCTGGCTCCGGCTCTAGCTTTTGCCTTGACGCTTCCTCCTCCTCATCCACGCGTACGCCTTGGATGAAATCAACTCTTAGGCTTCCTCGGCACCTCCCATCGGCTTCGTATCCATCGTGTCAAACCTAGCAATGCAAAGGGGAGGATGCTCAAGTAGCATACCATTCCAAAAGGGTAGGAAATGAGATCTCGAAGAGGAAGGAGTTCACCTTTGAGGTCCATGTTGATGTGGCATTTGTTGGGATGCTTGACATGGTGATGTCGTTGGGTTGGGCTACATCAGTTGCCCACTACTGAAAGTCACTAGGTGGGATTCTCACAAAAAATCTGAATTTTCAATGGAATTGGTTCGAATTTGTGATTCCGAAAGTTTACCCATGATTGTGGGAGGGGATTTTAATATCATCCGCCGGAGTGAGGAGAAAAATAATGGTAATTTCAATGCTAGATGGCTTTTCGTATTTAATGCAATTATTGAGAGTCTTAATTTGAGAGAGATTGCTCTCTCAGGAAGACAATATACTTGGTCTAGTAGGAGCAAGATCCCTACTCTTGAAAAATTGGATAGAATTTAATGGGAACAAAAAATCCCTTTAGTAACGGTGCATGCTCTAACCCGAATGGGATCAGACCACTCTCCTTTATTGTTGGATTCAGGGGAGGCCGCTCATATTGGGAACTCTAATAATTTCTCGTTTGAGTTGTCGTGGCTTACGTACAAGGATTTCTTTCAGTTGGTTAAAACTGAGTGGATGTCAATAAATGTTGGCGATACTCCTGTAGAGAGATGGCAAAATAAAATTAGACATTTTAGACGTTTTCTAAGGGGCTGGGCAAAAAATTTGAGTGGGGAATATAAGAAAATGCGGGATTGGCTAAATAGCGTTATTCTTGATTTAGAATTGAAGGCCGAATTGGGTCCACTGTCCGATGCGGACAGGTTGTCCAAAAAAGGAGCGGATGATGCTCTCGCATCTTTAAAATGGATTGAGGAGGCTAAGTGGGCACAAAGAGCTAAAGTAAAACATGTGCAGCAGTGTGGTAATAATACAAAATATTTTCATTTGATTGCAAATGGAAAAACATAGGAAGAAGAAAATTTTCCAACTCGAGCAAGATGAGGGCGCTACAGTCGGCGATGTTAATTTGAGGATGTTTATCACATAATATTATAAAAGTCTTTTTGGTGCTGCCCCTCAAAGTTCTTTTTCGATGGATGAGAACTATACCGATGATATGAAAAAAAATTCGGAGGAAGAAAACGAAATATTAACTTCAAAATTTTCCGATAAGGAAGTTTTTGAAGCCATATCCTCGATGGAACTTAATAAAGCTCCGGGACCGGATGGGTTCCCTGCTGAATTTATCAAACTTTTTGGGAGGTTATCAAAGTTGATTTGATGGCAATGTTTCATCAATTGCAAATAGGGGAACTACCATTATTCAAATTGAATTTTAGAGTTATCACCTTACTTCCTAAAAAAGAAGATGCATAAAGAATTGAGCAATTTAGACCTATTTTTCTATTAAATGTCAGTTTTAAGATATTCACAAAAGTGGGAACTAATAGGGTGACATCAATTGCTCACAAAGTGATTAAACCAACTCAATCCGCCTTTTTTTGCCGGGGAGAAACATTTTGGAAGGAGTCGTTGTTCTTCATGAACTTTGCACGAAATTCATAGGAAAAATTAAATGGGGTTCTCTTTAAGATCGATTTCGAAAAGGCTTATGATAAGGTCAAATGGACCTTTCTCCAACAAGCCCTTCGAATGAAAGGATTTTCACCTAAATGGTGTGATTGGATTGCAAGATTTATTCAAGGCGGGAGTGTGGGCATTAAGGTTAATGATGATATTGGTCAGTATTTTCAAACTGTAAAAGGGCTCCGTCGAGGGGATCCTCTCTCCCCTATCCTTTTCAATATTGTAGCTGATATGTTAGCTATCATTATTGAAAGAGCTAAGAATGATGGTCAGATAGGGAGCTTAGTGCCTCATCTTGCTGAGGGAGGAATTTCAGTTCTTCAGTATGCTGATGATACGATTCTTTTCCTTGAACACGACTTTGATAAAGCAGTTAATATGAAACTAATTTTAATTCTGTTTGAACAACTATCAGGGCTTAAGATTAATTTTCATAAAAGTGAAATATTTTGTTTTGGAGAGGCTGTAGAACATCAATATGAGTACCGTCACATTTTTGGATGTGAAGTCGGCTCACTGCCCTTTGAATACTTGGGTATTCCTATTCACTATCGGACACTTCTAAACAAGGAGTGGAAAATGGTGGAGGATAGGTTTGAGTAAAAGTTGAGCTGTAGGGTGGGCAAGTTGCTTTCATATGGAGACCAACTTGTTCTAATAAATTCGGTGCTTTCTAGCTTGCCGATGTTTTTATTTTCGTTCTTTGAAGTTCCTAAAGGGGTGCGAAAAAGACTCGATGTTTTCCGATCTCGTTTATTTTGGAAAAGTTCAACGAGGAAAAAGAGATACCGTCTTACTAGATGGAACATTATTTGTAGACCTAAAGATCAAGGAGGTTTGAGAATTGAGGTCCTAGACATAAAGAATAGGAGTTTACTTAGCAAATGGCTGTTTAAACTACTACACGAGGATGGTGTGTGGCATGAACTTTTGTCAAATAAATACTTAAAAGACAAAACTCTTTCTCAAGTGCTGGCAAAACCAACCGATTCACCCTTTTGGAAGGGGTTGATGAAGGTTCAAGATGATTTTTTTAGACACGGTGTTTTTGTTCTTGGGAATGGTAGCAACGTTCATTTTTGGGAAGACCCGTGGCTTAATGGAGTCGCTCTTTCTACCCAGTATCCAATTTTAAACAACATTGTTAGACGGAAAAATGTAACTGTTTTCGATGTTCTTTCTCATACTCCCTTGTCCATTGAGTTTCGTCGCAATTTGATAGGGGACAAATGGGATACTTGGCTAAACCTGGTTGAGAAGTTAATGAGCGTCTCACTTAATGATGACGATGATAAGTTTAAATGGAATCTTACCACGCCCGTCCTTTTTTCGGTCAAATCGTTGTATGAGAATGATATGAATGGACACACTCAATTTCTACAAAAATACATATGGGATAAAAGTACCTCTAAAGATTAGAATATTCTTGTGGTTTCTTCATAACAAGGTACTGTTAGCAAAAGATAATTTGGTTAAGAAACGTTGGAATGGCTGCACAAAATGTGTTTTCTGCGGCCTACAGCAATCGGTTGAACACTTTTTTTTTTGCCTATTCTTTTTCAAAGAGTATTTAGAGATTATTACACTTCACCTTTGGCTTAGCTCCCCCGACTTGTGTTACTAATTTGTTTGGTACATGGTTGAATGGACTTGAAAGGTGTCTAAAAGTCGCATTAGGATTGGCATGTGTGATTTCCTTTGGGCTATTTGGAAATGTCGAAATGATATTGTTTTTAACAATTCAAGAGGTGCTCCTTTTTTGCAGGTGATTCACATGGCAACATACTGGATCCATCTTTGGTCCTACCTATCTTGATAAGGGATCAAGGGGATGATCCTATGATTGTTGTCCCGATCTTTCACAGCGAATCCACCGATAGGAATCTTCCAATAACGATGATGATCGTCACCTGAAGGTGAGGAACGAATCCAGCAAGCAACGTGGAGATAAACACCACGCCTCAAACCTGAGCCTAATAATCCTTGATGCACTCAAGAACCCTCACAGCAATCTCTATTACAATCTGATAAACGGCTTCGCCGTCCCCAGAGGGAAGCTTCACCAATGGAGCTCAAAGTCTATGGACTGTTTTAATCTAAACTCAAAGCTGCCTAAACCCTAACTCGGCCAGCCCCTTATATGGATGGGGTGGGGAGTACTGTAGCGCCGCACTGTAGCTACAGTACCGACCTAATTGGGGCACCCCACTAATGGGCCTAACTAGTTCGGTTGGACAGGCCCAAACCGAACACTTATTAAAAATAGCAAAGACGACATAAATAAAATTACAATTGACAAGTCTATCTTGGGGGAGTCCTGAAGTTAGGCCGCACCTCCTCCATCGTGCCCATATCATCCTCCCCCCCTTCAAGAAGCGTTGTCCTCAACGCTTGAGGGTCGGCTCGAAAAGGTGGAGGTATATAAATAAGAGCATCACGCTTGTTCGCCGTCTTCAAGTCTTGCTTGCCTTCCACGCCACATCCTCCCTCTCGGCCTACTTGACTTGATACAGCACTTGGCGCCTCTTTTCTTCTCCACATGAGCTTGGACTTTGGCACCACTACCTTCTTCTCAAATCTGGATGGAGCCCTTTGTGGAACATGAAGCTTCTTTGCATGACCCTGCAAAATAGTAATGCCTGGACCACACAACTGACGAACACGTCCATCCTTTCCTTTATGCATCCGCACTGCTGCTCCAACAAAACGCCTCATAGGTGTGCTGACATAGCTGCGACCGTCTACTCGCGGCACCACACGCACCGAAACACAATCAGCACAATCATCATCGGTTTGAACACCTTTGTCAACACAAACTGGAACACATGCTGCAATATCCCTCCTTTCTTCAACCGGCTTGTCACCAACAAGAACAACTGGCTCGTCATCTACATGCACGGCTGAATCAGTTTCAGTACCAACGCTCCTTGCATCATGCTCCTCTTGCTGCAACTTAGCTAACCTTGGCTTTGGCTTAGCTTTATGCAACTTCTCCTTGTGCACCACCAGCACCACATCGGACTTGATTTGATCATCTTGCATAGGCTTCAAAGTCCGCTATTTGCCATCATGCACAAATGAATATGTATTTGCTCTTCCAGCATGCATAGCATTGCGATCATATTGCCATGGACGTCCAAGTAACAATCCACACACCTCCAATGGCAACACATCGCACTCAACCTCATCAACATAGTCACCATCTGTAAATGGCACACGCACCTTGTGAGTAATCTTCATCATACCGCAACTATTGACCCACTCAACATGCCTCGGTGATAAGGTAAAGGGGGTCCGATCTTTCGATGAGATAAATTTCTCTCGATTTGGGTGGAGGTCGACGTTGACGATCCGACTACAAACGTGCGTGACGTTGCGCCTTAGCAATCGCTACACCAACTTCCGAGGCTATTGATCTCGCCGGGGCTAGATCAACCTGATCCGAAGATCAATTCCTGCAAGCAATCGAAGAACTAGCAAGAATTATAGATGCAATCAAGATATTGCGGATTAAAGATGAAAGCTTTATAGATGGGATTCTGCAAGTGCGTAGTACAAAAGGTCTGAACCGACACTGTTGTCTATGGCGAAGAATAGCAATGGCTAAGTCTTAAACTAAACAAAATCCGAGTCCTAATGGCGGCTAAGGAGAGGTATATATGGAAGAGAGAAGGGATTTTCGTCCAACCCATGGGGGGTGGCCGAAAATAACCCTAGATGGGCCCTCCTTCACATATACGGACTCCTAAAAAACCCTACAATATTTATTCCGAAATTACATGGGCCTGGCCCATAAAATAAGGTGTCGCAGCACCAACTATGACTATGGACGCAAATATGATGTATGATCTTGAATAATTCGTCCATGTCCTCCTTGCATCATCATGGTGGCTTCAAAGTTCAGAAGTAGCCTCATCTTTATTCCTCACATGCTTGCAGCCACCTCCATGCATAGCCATGCTCCAATGCTTGTCCTTCTCATCCATGCTAGATCCAATATTCCTGAGTAACAAATACATATCTGATTTAGGCAGCATCATATTCTCATGTATGTGAGGAATAGTTCCTAGAAACGAAAGTACCTGATAATTAAGTTGTTTGGCACGAGCTCGAGTCATAGGTCCTTGTATGTGTGTGGCTGTAGGTGCAGTGGTTGTATCAACATGTGGGATGTCCTCATCATCCTCCCCTTCTTGAATTGAAGTCGTCCTCGACGAAATGTCATCATCCTCTCCTAAGTATGGCTTCAAATCTGCAATGTTAAATGACGGACTTACCGTACCAAATTCTGCAGGAAGCTCAAGTTTATATGCATTATCATTAATTCGTTCTAATACCTTAAAAGGACCAGCAGCCCGTGGCATCAATTTTGACTTGCGCAAATCAGGAAAACGATCTTTGCGCAAATGTAACCAAACAAGATCTCCAACATCAAAAACAACATGTTTTTTCCCTTATCACCGGCAACTTTAAATTTAGCATTCATGTGTTCTATATTGGCTTTCGTAGTAGCATGCAACTTCACAATTAATTCAGCACGTTGTGAAGCATCTAAATTATCTTGCACCGAAGATGGTAAAGGCAATAAATCAATGGGCGCACGAGGAACAAAGCCATAAACAATCTCAAAAGGGCACATCTTTGTGGTAGAATGCAGCGAACGATTATAAGCAAATTCAATATGAGGTAAACATTCTTCCCATAATTTTAAGTTCTTCTTTAAAACAGCCCGCAACATAGTCGACAATGTTCTATTCACAACTTCAGTTTGTCCATCAGTTTGGGGGTGACATGTAGTACTAAACAGCAACTTAGTCCCCAACTTTGCCCACAAGCATCTCCAAAAATGGCTAAGAAACTTTGTGTCACGATCTGAAACTATAGTATTTGGCACACCATGCAAACGAACAATTTCACGAAAGAACAAATCAGCAACATGCATAGCATCATCAGTTTTGTGACATGGAATAAAATGTGCCATTTTCGAAAATCTATCCACAACAACAAAAATACTATCCCTCCCCTTCTGTGTGCGAGGCAAACCCAAAACAAAGTCCATAGAAATATCCTCCCAAGGCACACTACGAACAGGAAGAGGCATATATAAACCATGTGGATTAAGACGTGACTTAGCTTTTTGACAAGTAGTGCAACGGCCAACAAATCTCTCAATGTCCCTACGCATGCGTGGCCAAAAGAAGTGTGCAGCAAGCACGTCCTCCGTCTTCTTTACTCCAAAGTGACCCATCAAACCTCCGCCATGCGCCTCCTGCAATAACAAAAGACGAACAGAGCTATCCGGAATACATAGTTTGTTAGCACGGAACACAAATCCATCATTGAGGACGAATTTGTTCCAACTTTTGCCGTCTTTACAATATTGCAACACATCTTTAAATGCAGCATCATGTACATATTGTTGCTTAATTGTTTCCAATCCAAAAATTTTGAAATCAAGCTGAGAGAGCATGGTATAACGGCGTGACAAAGCATCAGCAATAACACTATCTTTACCCTTTTTGTGTTTGATAACATAAGGAAAAGATTCAATAAATTCAACCCACTTTGCATGACGCTTATTCAACTTAGCTTGACTACGTATGTGCTTCAAAGATTCATGATCAGAATGTATAACAAATTCTTTGGGCCATAAATAATGTTGCCAAGTTTCTAATGTCCGAACCAGCGCATATAATTCTTTATCATAAGTAGAATAATTCAGACTTGGCCCACTTAGTTTTTCACTAAAATATGCAACAGGTTTACCCTCTTGTAATAACACACCTCCCAAACCAATACCACTAGCATCACATTCAAGTTCAAAAGTCTTATTGAAATTAGGAAGTTGCAATAAAGGAGCATTAGTTAACCTGTCTTTTAGTAACATGAAAGCCTCTTGCTGTGCATCTCCCCAAACAAATGGAACATCTTTCTTTGTAAGCTCATTCAGTGGCGCTGCAATGGATCCAAAATCTTTCACAAAGCGCCTATAAAATCCTGCGAGTCCAAGAAAACTTCGCACTTGTGTGACCGTTTTAGGTTGTGGCCAACTCGAAATAGCTTCAATCTTGGCTGGATCAACTTCAATACCCTGTGCTGTAACAACAAAGCCAAGAAAAACAACTCGATCCGTGCAAAAGGTGCACTTCTCAATATTGCCAAACAAACGTGCATTGCGCAAAGCAGTAAAAACAGCACGCAAATGATCCAAATGTTCCTCTAAAGATGTGCTATATATGAGAATATCATCAAAGTAAACAACCACAAAACGGCCAATAAAACTACGCAAAACTTCGTTCATTAATCGCATGAATGTGCTGGGAGCATTAGTTAGACCAAAAGGCATCACTAACCACTCATATAAACCGAACTTAGTTTTAAACGCTGTTTTCCATTCATCCCCTAATTTCATACGAATTTGGTGATAACCACTACGCAAATCAACTTTAGAGAACATGGTAGAGCCACTCAATTCATCAAGCATATCATCTAAACGTGGTATAGGATGACGATATCGAATAGTAATATTATTGATAGCTCTACAATCAGTACACATGCGCGATGAACCATCTTTCTTAGGAACCAAAATAATAGGTACAGCACATGGGCTAAGAGACTCACGAATATGACCTTTGTCGAGTAGTGCTTGGATTTGTCGCTGAATCTCTTTGGTCTCCTCTGGATTGGTACGATATGGCGCACGATTGGGTAGTGATGCTCCAGGAATTAAGTCAATTTGATGCTCGATTCCGCGAATAGGTGGCAATCCTGGAGGTACATCTTGTGGAAAAACGTCCACGAACTCCTGCAAAAGGTTAGCAACCGCAGGTGGCAAGGAAGGAGGCATGTCCTCAAAAGAAAATAGCACCTCTTTGCAAATGATAGCATAACATGCAGTAGTACTCACATCAATTTCAGAAATATCAGATTTGCTAGCAAGCAAGCAAGTACTTTTTAAACGAATTTCATTAGCATGTTTCGGTGCAGATTTGGGAGTACTTTTAGATGGCATCAATTCGTTAGCAACAATCTGATTTTCACTCAGCTTTGACTCCTCATTATGTGCTCTACTAGCTCTAGCAAGATCATCTTTTAAAATATTTTCAGGAGACATAGGAAGTAACACAATTGTCTTATCATTATGAACAAGAGAATATTGATTTGTGCTACCATGATGGACAGAATTCGTATCATATTGCCATGGTCTACCAAGTAAAAGCGCACATGCTTGCATAGGAACCACATCACATTCAACATAATCAGAATAGGCAGCAATAGTAAAATGCACACGAACGGTACGTGTTACCTTAACTTTGCCGCTGTTGTTAAACCATTGAATGTAATATGGTCGAGGATGAGGTCGTGTCGTGAGAGAAAGCTTCTCAACCATCTCCATACTCGCCAAATTGTTGCAGCTCCCTCCATCAATAATAATGCGAACACAACGATCTTTGACAACGCCCTTTGTATGGAACAGATTATTGCGCTGACTAGGTTCAGCTTTTGTCACTTGTGCACTCAAAACTCGGTGCGCAATTAAGCTTGGGTACTGCTCCGCGTGTTCCGCAGCCATGTATTGTGAATCTTGCACCGTGTTTGCTTCCGCGAATTGCTCATCATGTGCGATGAGAGCCAATGTATCTTCATCATAATCACTGGCGGAATCATATCCACCATCGTCAAGGGCAATCATCACACGAGTGTTGGTGCAATCACGTGCGAAGTGACCAAGCCCACTGCATTTGCGGCACTTAATGTCGCTGGTTTTGCCTGTAGAAGCCATTGATGACGAAGAACTTGGGGCTTGTCCCGCGGGTGTACGCTTGGCTGCAGATGGTGGGAATGTAGACGATGTAGCCCGTGTGGGGGTGAGCGTGGCAGCAGTCGGAGCAGCAGTCCGTGGCGATGTAGACGGCGTCCGTGGTGTCCATGAAGTAGAACGCCCTGCAGGAAAATTAGTTCGTGTCGCCGCTCTCCGATCCTGCACTTCACATTCAGCTTTGCAAGCAAGATGAAACAAACGAGTGATAGTTGTATATTCCTTATATTCCAGAATTGTTTGAATCTCTTTATTTAACCCACCAAAGAATCTAGCAAGTAAAGCTTCAGTATCCTCTTCTATACCACAACGAATCATGCCAGTTTGTAATTCCTGATAATATTCTTCTACAGAATTTTTACCTTGTTCTAGTCTAGTTAATTTCTTTAGCAAATCGCGTTGATAGTATGGAGGAACAAAACGAGTCCGCATAGCACGTTTCAAATCAGTCCAAGTAGTAGGTGGGTTAGCATGATGCAAACGACAATATTCAGACCACCATACAGAGGCAAAACTAGTGAACTCACAAGTCGCAGCACTAACACGTCTCTCCTCAGGATAATTTAAGCATGCAAAACGTTGTTCTAATTCTAACTCCCAAGAAAGGTACGCATCGGGATTATAACGACCATCAAAAGGCGGAACATTCAACTTCAGTTTTTTTTTTTTTTGCCCTCCTCTCCTTCTTACTTGCGGCTGAAACCTTCCTTAACTCGGATCACGAAACAGCACGCCCTTTCCTTGTGGGAGCAAAAACTATAGGAAAAACAATAAAACCTACTTCTACTCGGATGGAAGGTGATGGTATGATCGGATGGATTGGTTTTTGTGGTTCGGGTTTTTGTGGCGATGCGGAACAGATGGTGGGGCGGCTAGAGTTTTGGTGGTGGCGGTGCGGCGGCGGCGGCGAGACGATTATGAACAGAACTCGAAACTCTAAAGATCTAGACGCTACGACCAGCACTCGACACGACGATGCAGACACGAATTCAACAATGCAAAAACTGAAAAGAACAGATGCAAAGGCTCAAATTGTTTCTAGGAAAAGATCGAACGCTAATATTTTTGGCTTTTTCGTGGACTGTAGGAAAAACAGATGCAACCTACACTAGTAAAACTGAAAGATCTCACCGATAAACCTGAAATCTGATACCACTTGATAAGGTAAAGGGGGTCCGATCTTTCGATGAGATAGATTTCTCTCGATTTGGGTGGAGGTCGACGTTGACGATCCGACTACAAACGTGCGTGACGTTGCGCCTTAGCAATCGCTACACCAACTTCCGAGGCTATTGATCTCGCCGGGGCTAGATCAACCTGATCCGAAGATCAATTCCTGCAAGCAATCGAAGAACTAGCAAGAATTATAGATGCAATCAAGATATTGCGGATTAAAGATGAAAGCTTTATAGATGGGATTCTGCAAGTGCGTAGTACAAAAGGTCTGAACCGACACTGTTGTCTATGGCGAAGAATAGCAATGGCTAAGTCTTAAACTAAACAAAATCCGAGTCCTAATGGCGGCTAAGGAGAGGTATATATGGAAGAAGAGAAGGGATTTTCGTCCAACCCATGGGGGGTGGCCGAAAATAACCCTAGATGGGCCCTCCTTCACATATACGGACTCCTAAAAAACCCTACAATATTTATTCCGAAATTACATGGGCCTGGCCCATAAAATAAGGTGTCGCAGCACCAACTATGACTATGGACGCAAATATGATGTATGATCTTGAATAATTCGTCCATGTCCTCCTTGCATCATCATGGTGGCTTCAAAGTTCAGAAGTAGCCTCATCTTTATTCCTCACATGCTTGCAGCCACCTCCATGCATAGCCATGCTCCAATGCTTGTCCTTCTCATCCATGCTAGATCCAATATTCCTGAGTAACAAATACATATCTGATTTAGGCAGCATCATATTCTCATGTATGTGAGGAATAGTTCCTAGAAACGAAAGTACCTGATAATTAAGTTGTTTGGCACGAGCTCGAGTCATAGGTCCTTGTATGTGTGTGGCTGTAGGTGCAGTGGTTGTATCAACATGTGGGATGTCCTCATCACTCGGTTCGGGAATTCGCCATGTGGACAAACCCAAAATAGACGGAGGAGGTGCGGCCTAACTTCAGGACTCCCCCAAGATAGACTTGTCAATTGTAATTTTATTTATGTCGTCTTTGCTATTTTTAATAAGTGTTCGGTTTGGGCCTGTCCAACCGAACTAGTTAGGCCCATTAGTGGGGTGCCCCAATTAGGTCGGTACTGTAGCTACAGTGCGGCGCTACAGTACGCCCCACCCCATCCATATAAGGGGCTGGCCGAGTTAGGGTTTAGGTAGCTTTGAGTTTAGATGAAAACAGTCCATAGACTTTGAGCTCCATTGGTGAAGCTTCCCTCCGGGGACGGCGATGCCGTTTATCAGATTGTAATAGAGATTGCTGTGAGGGTTCTTGAGTGCATCAAGGATTATCAGGCTCAGGTTTGAGGCGTGGTGTTTATCTCCACGTTGCTTGCTGGATTCGTTCCTCACCTTCAGGTGACGATCATCATCGTTATTGGAAGATTCCTATCGGTGGATTCGCTGTGAAAGATCGGGACAACAATCATAGGATCATCCCCTTGATCCTTATCATGTGGTATCAGATTACTGGGTTGTTCACAGCGAGGGTGTGTTGATCGATCTTATCTAGATCGGTTGATTTGGAGGAGATTGCGGCTGCTGTTGGTGGAGATCGCTTTGCATCAAGATTGATCTGCTGGGCGGCTGCTGTTGGAGGAGATTGCTTTGCATCAGGGCTTTGCTCCGCGTGGTGAAGAGATCAGATCCATACGTGGACAGCTAGATTTCTTTTGGTGGTGGCAGCCACGAGGAAGGAGCAGCAGTTTCAATCACGTGTTCTGCCTGGTCCAGAAATGACCGTCGACTTGTTCGGGAAACTTCGATCTGTACGTGGTGAATCGGGACCTGGGAAGCTACCCATTGGAAAGTACACAAAATTTCCTTTCCAAAGAGTATTTACTTGCCTGATTCGGACTTCGTACGAGAAAATTATGTCCGTTTCAAATTCAGAGCGTCAGTCTGTCCGCGAGTCCGCGATTTTCTGCCGTGGCACAAAAATCCGTCATTTTCTCTGCCGCAGCAGAATCAAGTTGGAAAGAAGTTTTTGGTTGCAGTTTGTCTACAGAGATGGGTTCTTCAAGTCCTATTTGTATGATGGAAAGGTCCAATGATCTGTTTCTTGATTACACTAATATCAAGGCAGGAAAGGCATATGATCGAGAACAATTGAGTTGGAAGTTGGAAAGTTCTGCAACGTATGCAGGATTTCAGTCTTGGGAATCTGACATGGTTCGTGGATTTGCAAGATGTCGTGCAAACAGTCAAGCTTTTGGTAGCTATACTGAATATGTTCTTGCATCTCGGCGTGTGGATGTGACGGTGGCTGGTTGGTGGCGTAACGAGAAATATGCGAAGGACATGAGGGATAGCGAATGTAATTGGGAGATGTTCAGAGAATTTCTGCGTTCCAGATTTTTGGAGAAATCCAAGGAGATGGATAAGGTGGTTACTCCTGAGGATGTTGTACCATTGAGTGGGCTGAATATGCAACTCAAGAGAGTACATGATGATACTTGCATGAGAGCGGATAGAGGCCAGCGATGGAGTTTATTTCAGGCGCAGTGTATGATCAAAGGCAAAGCATGCAAGTTGATGATTGACAGTGGTAGCTACTATAATGGCATTAGCAAGGCGGTTGTCGAGGCATTGGGTTTGTCCACATGGCGAATTCCCGAACCGAGGCATGTTGAGTGGGTCAATAGTTGCGGTATGATGAAGATTACTCACAAGGTGCGTGTGCCATTTACAGTTGGTGACTATGTTGATGAGGTTGAGTGCGATGTGTTGCCATTGGAGGTGTGTGGATTGTTACTTGGACGTCCATGGCAATATGATCGCAATGCTATGCATGCTGGAAGAGCAAATACATATTCATTTGTGCATGATGGCAAACAGCGGACTTTGAAGCCTATGCAAGATGATCAAATCAAGTCCGATGTGGTGCTGGTGGTGCACAAGGAGAAGTTGCATAAAGCTAAGCCAAAGCCAAGTTTAGCTAAGTTGTAGCAAGAGGAGCATGATGCAAGGAGCGTTGGTACTGAAACTGATTCAGCCGTGCATGTAGATGACGAGCCAGTTGTTCTTGTTGGTGACAAGCCGGTTGAAGAAAGGAGGGATATCGCAGCATGTGTTCCAGTTTGTGTTGACAAAGGTGTTCAAACCGATGATGATTGTGCTGATTGTGTTTCGGTGCATGTGGTGCCGCGAGTAGACGGTCGCAGCTATGTCAGCACACCTATGAGGCGTTTTGTTGGAGCAGCAGTGCGGATGCATAAAGGAAAGGATGGACGTGTTCGTCAGTTGTGTGGTCCAGGCATTACTATTTTGCAGGGTCATGCAAAGAAGCTTCATGTTCCACAAAGGGCTCCATCCAGATTTGAGAAGAAGGTAGTGGCGCCAAAGTCCAAGCTCATGTGGAGAAGAAAAGAGGCGCCAAGTGCTGTATCAATTCAAGTAGGCCGAGAGGGAGGATGTGGCATGGAAGGCAAGCAAGACTTGAAGACGGCGAACAAGCGTGATGCTCTTATTTATATACCTCCACCTTTTCGAGCCGACCCTCAAGCGTTGAGGACAACGCTTCTTGAAGGGGGGGAGGATGATATGGGCACGACGGAGGAGGTGCGGCCTAACTTCAGGACTCCCCCAAGATAGACTTGTCAATTGTAATTTTATTTATGTCGTCTTTGCTATTTTTAATAAGTGTTCGGTTTGGGCCTGTCCAACCGAACTAGTTAGGCCCATTAGTGGGGTGCCCCAATTAGGTCGGTACTGTAGCTACAGTGCGGCGCTATAGTACGCCCCACCCCATCTATATAAGGGGCTGGCCGAGTTAGGGTTTAGGCAGCTTTGAGTTTAGATTAAAACAATCCATAGACTTTGAGCTCCATTGGTGAAGCTTCCCTCCGGGGACGGCGAAGCTGTTTATCAGATTGTAATAGAGATTGCTGTGAGGGTTCTTGAGTGCATCAAGGATTATCAGGCTCAGGTTTGAGGCGTGGTGTTTATCTCCACGTTGCTTGCTGGATTCGTTCCTCACCTTCAGGTGACGATCATCATCGTTATTGGAAGATTCCTATCGGTGGATTCGCTGTGAAAGATCGGGACAACAATCATAGGATCATCCCCTTGATCCCTTATCATATCTCCAGAGGACCAGCGGGGTCATTTGGATTCCGGATGTGCTCGGTTGATGGCGGTCGTTCGGGCTATCTTCAACCAGGGTGGCTGTCTAATCGCTTATGTGATGGTTAGGATAGCCGGTTCTATGTTGATGATTTTTCTGTGGCCGATTCATGTAGCCACCCTTTGTGATCCTTGAATTGTAACTGGATAAATACATATTTAAACTTTGCAATAAAGTCCGTGTGCATCACTTTGATGCAGAGGCCGGGGATGCCCCATTTCTAAAAAAAAGTAGGGCTGCATGTCTACGTGGAAAACAAATCTGCTCGTTTTTTGTGGAACAATCGAGACGTGATATACAGATTTTGTGCATGGACAGAGAGGAAAGAAGGAAAATAAATTGAGGCACTCGTGTTCAGTTTTCAAGGTGGCAGAATCAGGTCATTTGGATCCATGGCATACATGAATTTGTCCTGTTTGTTTTGGGTGATGTACTTGGTTGACCTTCAGAATTTTGGATTGCATCCGCAAGCGTATTCAGCTTATTTGGACTCTTGGTGTGGAGGAATTTGTCCTGTTTGTTTGGGATGATTAGCTTCATGCGTTTCCATATTGTAGTTTGAAGGTTGTGTGTCTCAATCAGGTTGGTGGTGCCAAACATGGAGGGCGCCAAGAACAAGTTTAGCTAGCCGAGTGGGAGGATGTGGTGTGGTAGGCGGCAAGACTTGAGGATGGAGAAGAAGCGTGGCGATGTTGTAGATTTGACGCCACAAACTCTGGAGAAGACCTTCGGGCGTTGAGGACAACGCCTTTCTAAGAAGGGGAGGATGATGAGGGCATCATGCTGGCATCGTGTTGGTCGGTTGACACTCTAGGACATACTTAAATGATATGTATTGGTCTAAGGTTGTGCTAATTAGGCCAGTGTGCCACTTGTTGATATGGGCACGATGGAGGAGGTGAAGCCCAATTTCAGGACTCCACCAAGCTAGATGTATTAGCCGTGTGTTGCTATTTTAAATAATTAGAGTTTTGATAATTATGAGTTTGGGCTTGGTTTGGGCCTGTCCAACCAAGTCAAGGTAGGGTCCACTAGTCGGGCGGTACTGTAGCGCGGTCCTGTAGCGTGTTACTGTAGCGAGGTCCTGTAGCACCCCTCCCCTCCATATAAGGCTAGGGGCTGCGAGTTAGAAGGGGGTTCAGAATTTTAGTCTAAAACTATTGTGTTGTGTTTCCGTGGTGCAGCATCCCTCCGGGGACGGCGATGCCGTTTTATCTATCATATTGATTTGCTGCGGAGGTTCTTGTGTTCATCAAGGATTGTCGTGCTGTGGTTTGAGGCGTGGTGATCTTCATCACGTTGCTTGCTGGATTCGTTCCTCTTCTCCAGGTTTGCGTTCATCGTGTAATTGGGAGAATTATTACCTTGTTTGTCTCGCTGTGAAAGATCGGGCAAAACTCATAGGATCATTGGTTTGATCCTTATCATGTGGTATCAGATTTCTGGGTTGCTCACAGTGAGGTTGTGTTGATCGATCTCATCTAGATCGGTTGACTGGGAGGAGTTTGATTGGAGGCTCTTGCGCAGATTGATTTGCTTGGAGGAGATCGTGCATTGAGGCTGCAGACTGCTGTTGTGTTTGTGCAGATTGGTTTCTGGTTAGATCGATTTGTGTGGAGGCTGCTAGGGGATTCAACGCAAGAGACAAGGAAGATACGTGCAGATTGGCAAATTCGCGATCTACTGTAGCTACAGTACCGCGAAAAAAAAAAACAAGGCAGCTTGGTTCGATCGCTGCATGCAGTCCAGAAACGATCGTTGATTTGTCTTAGACACCACGGCCTGTAGGAGACGAACCGGGGGCTGTGCGCATACCCATTGGAAAGGTCACGAAATTATCTTTCCAAAGAGTCCTTATTTGCCACGTTTGGATCTCGTATGAAGGTGTTGCATCCGTTTTAAAATTCAGGACTCCTGTCTGTCCGAGTTGGCAGAGATCCGATTTTTCCCTGCACCAGAATTGGGGAGAGAAAAGAGAAAAAAAGAGTTTTGCAACAAGTCAGATATGGCAGCAAGTCACTACAACGATCAGTGGTTAGGCGAAATTGACGAAGCGCCTATGATTGACAGCAGGAATATTGCGGCAACACGGGCGTTAGGAGGTCTCAAAAGACTTTGGCTGAAAATAGATGCAACACCGGAGGAATATCTTGCATGGGAGGAGGTGATGGAACGTTGGTTAAAACCACGCATTGGCGACTACGGGCCGTACACTTGCTATTCTGCAACTCTTGATCGCTTTGAAAAATCAACCATGTCTTGGTGGAGACGTTTACAATATGATCTGAAGAAGGAAGGCAATAGTTGCAGCTACACTTGGGAGGACGTGAAGCGCCTTGCGAGGCAACGGTTTGTACAAGCAGATTATGAAGATAAGAAGGTCAACAAGGCAGCAATATCAATCCCAATTTTTAAGAACAAGGCTGATGTTGACAAGGTTTTGGTGTGTACTGAAACTACAGTGAAGGAGGTCGTACCATTGAGTGGGCTGAATATGCAACTCAAGAGAGTACATGATGATGCTTGCATGACGGCGGATAGAGGCCAGCGATGGAATTTATTTCAGGCGCAGTGTATGATCAAAGGCAAAGCATGCAAGTTGATGATTGACAGCGGTAGCTACTGTAATGGCATTAGCAAGGCGGTAGTGGAAACTTTGGGGTTGTCCACATGGCGTATTCCTGAACCGAAGCATGTTGAGTGGTTGAATAGCTGCGGTATGCTGAAGGTTACTCATAAGGTGCGTGTATCATTTACAGTTGGTGACTATATTGATGAGGTAGAGTGCGATGTGTTGCCATTGGAGGTATGTGGATGTTACTTGGACGTCCATGGCAGTATGATCGCAATGCTATGCATGCTGGAAGAGCAAATACATATTCGTTTGTGCATGATGGCAAACAGCGGACTTTGAAGCCTATGCAAGATGATCAAATCAAGTCCGATGTGGTGCTGGTGGTGCGCAAGGAGAAGTTGCATAAAGCTAAGCCAAAGCCAAGGCTAGCTAAGTTGCAGCAAGAGGAGCATGATGCAAGGAGCGTTGGTACGGAAACTGATTCAGCCGTGCATGTAGATGACGAGCCAGTTGTTCTTGTTGGTGACAAACCGGTTGAAGAAAGGAGTGATATTGCAGCATGTGTTCCAGTTTGTGTTGACAAAGGTGTTCAAACCGATGATGATTGTGCTGATTGTGTCTCGGTGCGTGTGGTACCGCGAGTAGACGGTCGCAGCTATGTCAGCACACCTGTGAGGCGTTTTGTTGGAGCAGCAGTGCGGATGCATAAAGGCAAGGATGGACGTGTTCGTCAGTTGTGTGGTCCAGGCATTACTATTTTGCAGGGTCGTGCAAAGAAGATTCATGTTCCACAAAGGGCTCCATCCAGATTTGAGAAGAAGGTAGTGGCGCCAAAGTCCAACCTCATGTGGAGAAGAAAAGAGGCGCCAAGTGCTGTATCAAGTCAAGTAGGCCGAGAGGGAGGATGTGGCGTGGAAGGCAAGCAAGACTTGAAGACGGCGAACAAGCGTGATGCTCTTGTTTATATACCTCCACCTTTTCGAGCAGACCCACACGCGTTGGGGACAACGCTTTTTGAAGGGGGGGAGGATGATATGGGCACGATGGAGGAGGTGAAGCCCAATTTCAGGACTCCACCAAGCTAGATGTATTAGCCGTGTGTTGCTATTTTAAATAATTAGAGTTTTGATAATTATGAGTTTGGGCTTGGTTTGGGCCTGTCCAACCAAGTCAAGGTAGGGTCCACTAGTCGGGCGGTACTGTAGCGCGGTCCTGTAGCGTGTTACTGTAGCGAGGTCCTGTAGCACCCCTCCCCTCCATATAAGGCTAGGGGCTGCGAGTTAGAAGGGGGTTCAGAATTTTAGTCTAAAACTATTGTGTTGTGTTTCCGTGGTGCAGCATCCCTCCGGGGACGGCGATGCCGTTTTATCTATCATATTGATTTGCTGCGGAGGTTCTTGTGTTCATCAAGGATTGTCGTGCTGTGGTTTGAGGCGTGGTGATCTTCATCACGTTGCTTGCTGGATTCGTTCCTCTTCTCCAGGTTTGCGTTCATCGTGTAATTGGGAGAATTATTACCTTGTTTGTCTCGCTGTGAAAGATCGGGCAAAACTCATAGGATCATTGGTTTGATCCTTATCACTTGTGTTTCGGCCGAGCTTATAACGGGCCGGTTTCTATGACTTAGAGTCCAATTAGGCTAGGAGTCGTGTTTGTATTGGTTTGGCCTGTCCAACCGACTAGGTGTTGGCCTCTTATATAAAGGAGCCGGCGGCTAGGGTTTTAGGGGAGTTGAAAATTATGTAGAACTTAAAGTTCAAGGTTACCACCGTCCCTCGGGGATCGGTGTGTAAGACGGCGTCTCAGACGTTGGCCTAGTTATTAAGCAAATAAAGGCATGAAGGTTCTTGAATCTGTCAAGAGTTGTCGTGTGTGATGAAGGTCGTTGAATCTGTCAAGGGTTGTCGAGCTTGGTGTGAGGCGTTGTTCAGCACCATGTTGCTCGCCTACATCTATCCAAGTTCTTCAGGTTACGTGTATTGCTCACGTGGTTCGAAGAATAGTTATCTCGGTGGTTTTTGCGGTGAAAGATCGGGCCAAATCACCCCTTATCACAAAGGGTTCGGATCTGTTGCATTGGCAACGGGGACTAGCCAAGGAGAGTTCATAGCGTTCCGCTGGTTATCATCCGTCTACCATCACGCTCACGAGAAGATCGGGCCACCCCTTATCATACTCAATGGCTAATCTTGTTCTAAGGGGATGCAATAGAAAGCTCTCGCAACACCCCAAATGTTGCTGTCAGCCTCTCTATACAGCAACATGTCCTAGGTAGTCTCTTAAAAAATAATGACTGTATCAAACCTCAAAAACAAGACCAATAGAAAGGTGATTTAGCTGTGCCGTGCCGCTGCGGTTGGACATATAGTTGAGTAAAACAAAGGTAATCTGCTTCTACATAGCCTCTTGAGCAAGCTCTGCTAGTTTAAAATGTCCGACGTCACAAATCAGTTCTACTAGTTAGCAAATGTACCTTGACCACATGAGAGCACGACTTCATTCACATACACTAGAGATGATCTTGTTATAAAGGAAGCATGCCGGTTGATATGATAATCTGACACACGTATTTTAGTTCTGTAACTGAATCATGCATACACTCAGGGGATGCAATAGAAAGGTCTCACAGCCCCCCCAAATGTTGCCGTGTGATAATAAGTATGATGTATGGCTGGTGTTAATATGCCTCTCCTATATATAAACAAGATTATAGGCAATCTGTCGGTTAGTTAGTGTGTAAACATTCAATACTCAATGGCTGAAGATGCTATTATCATGGGATGCAAATAGAAAGCTCGCAAAGCCCCAAATGCTGCTCTGCAAGCATCCTCACAACACCTAAAGCTGGTGGGTCCCTGCTGTCATCATCTCTGTATAGAAACATGTGCTAGGCTGCTTATTCAAAAAATAAGGATGATCGAATCTCGAACACGAGACCAAACAAGAATCATTCGGCCGTGCCTTGCCACTGTGCTGCGATAGACCATCTGATTCCTCCATACGCTATATCGTATATAATAGGTCATGTAGATAACAAGGACATAATTATTAGAAAACGCTTCCTACCGTGCGCGCCAAAATGCTTCCCCTGCATGCGCCAAAACACTTCAAACGCGCACCTAATTCTATCCAGCAGCCATCCCCTTCGTCAGTCGGCACTGTTCTTTTGGAGTCGCAGCACCGGGGTTAGCCAGGTGCCTCCGGCCCGCCATCTCTCAGCCGCGCGAGCTGGCCTTCCACCATTGGCCCGCGGCCCCGTTCTTCTGGAGATGCACCGTGAAGGGTTCGTTGCGTAGAAAACAAAAAAATTTCCTACGTAACAAGCGGAAGAAACCCAACGGATCTAGATCTATTAGACGAAGGTAGCGAAGATGAGATCAAATCTCTTACCCTCGAAGAACGAACAAAGCCTTTTGTCGATGCAGGGGTTGGTCTGTCGATCCCCGCAACTAGACTCATCTAGTCGCGAGGAGATGTATTATCTGATCCGAGATCCAATCCGATGGAGCACCGCATGAGCAGCACCTCCGCGGTATCCACACGTACAGCTCGATGTAGACTCCGCCTTCTTGATCCCGCAAGCAAGGAGGGAGTGGGTAGATAGATCTCGGCACCACGACGGTTGTGGTGGCATTGATGGTGTAGATCTCCATGAGCAGGGCTTCACCAAGCCAAGCAAGAGGAGGAGAACGAGGAGATGGTGCAGCAGCCCTACAGCTAGGGGTGGTGCAGCAGCTTTGGAGGAGGAGATGGCGGCAGCCCTCCGGGGAGAGGGGTGGCGCCGGCTATGTTGGAGGAGGGCCGGCGGCTAGGGCTTGACCCTTAGGGTGTGCCGCACCCTCCCCTTGTGCCCCTTATATAGGAGGCGGTAGGGACAAGCCTAGGGCCGGCCGTCCGTAGGGCTTGCTTGAACCTCAAGCATATCGAGTCCCAAGTGGACTCGGCCCCCTTCTCCCTTTCCTTTGTGGTTGGCCCAAGTCCTAGTCCAACTAGGGCTTGGCCGGCTGGGCTAAGGGATTGGTGCGGCCAGCCCATTAAGGTGGCTGCACCACCCTGTAGTCCATGTGGGCCTCCATACAATATGGGCCCCAATTCTAGACCCTTCTAGAACTTTCCGGTACCCTATGCAAATATTCCGGAACCTTTCCAAAACCTCCAGAAACAATTTCCTTATATGAATCTTATTCTCCGGATTCCTCCGGAACTCCGCGTGACGTCCATGATCTCATCCGGGCTCCGAATCACCATTTGTTCATACCATCAAATATCTCATCGCTAACCCTAGCTACATCAGAGCGTTAAGTGTGTGACCCTACGGGTTCGAGAACATGCAGACATGATCAGATCAATAATCAATAGCGGGACCAGGATGCCCATATTGACTCCTGCATATTCAACGAAGTTCCTTATCGATTGAACCACAATGCCAGAGATTCTTAATCTCGTATACGATTCCCTTTGTCTCACGATATTTAATTTGCCCGAGATTTGATTGTCGATATCTCCATATCTAGTTCTATCTCGTTACCTGGAAAATTCTCTTTACTCGTCCATAATATAGGATCTCCATGATTAACACTTAATCACATGGTTGCAACCTTTCTGATGCTATATTACCGAGAGGGCCCAGAGATATCTTTTCTGTCACAAGGAAGGACAAATCCCACTCTTGATTCACGTCACCCAACAAATACCATCGGAGATACCTGAAAGCCACCTTTATAATCACCCAGTTACGAAGTGACGTTTGATTCCACAATGCATTCCTCCGGTAAACGGGAGTGACATAATCTCATGTCTAAGGAAACTATACTTGGCATACTAAAAGCGTTGGCAATGAAAACTATGTGACACGATCAATTGCAACTCTTTATTATTTGGGTCTCGTCCATCACATCATTACTCCTAATGATATGACTCCGTTATCAAGTGACTGTAACAAGTCCACGGTTAGGAAACTCTAACCATCTCTTGACTAACGAACTAGTCTAGTAGAAGCTTATTAGGGACAGCTGGTTGTTTATATTCCACAAATGTATTATGTTTCCAATTAATACAATTATAGCATGGAGAATAAACTATTATCATAAACATGAATGTGCTAACAAACCATTTTATTATTGCCTCTAGGGCATATTCCCAACAGTCTCCCACTTGCACTAGAGTCAATAATCTAGTTTACATTTTCTCGATCCAACACTCATGGTGTCTAACACTCATGGAGTCTCAGTGCTGATCATGTTTGCTCGTGGAAGAGGTTCTGTACGTGCTCTGTACTATACAGTTCTCTATGTTCTTTGCAAAACATCAATGTCACCTAATTTGACATTACTTTATCATCACATGATAAACCTCATAACATCACATGATAAACTTCATGTCATCATCATATGATGAATATAATATATTTGGTTATAGAGTGAGATTTTCGTTTCCCTTTCATGCTTACATGACGTATGATCAGTCAAGAGGACTTTCACATAGCATGTGCACCCGGAACTCACTCAGTCTTGAAATAAAATTTCTCAAACCACAATATTATATCTTTTAATCCTTGAATTAATCATATACTCCTATATGTTGTAGACTCACAAATCGACAGTGCTATACTTTTCACTTCGATATTTCCGATCATGCTTTCGCTGCGCTTCTGCCTTTATGATATTTCCAATCTAGTTTGGTTTTATGACTTCAACCAAGTCTACCAAATCTTTAGATTCAATTATCTCCATGTTGAAATGACTCCTCATTCCTAACATGTTCTTCTAACCAAGAACTTGGGTCACATTTTGTCGACTACAAAATTATGGTTCTTATATGTTTAGACCTATGAACAATTCATAGTGAATACTAACAAATCCTCCAACCATTATTTTGTATCAAAAATAAACTTTATGTTTCACCTATCTTTAACAAGTAACGAACACTTCTCCACTTGTTCCATTTTGAACTCCTTCAAAATCTTATTTAGGTTAAACATCCTGACTCATTTATCGACAAAATATGCATCTATCTCCATAGATATTTGACATTCAAATTAACTTCACAAGTTATGCATTTGGTTCCTGAAATATTTACAACATTTATGAAATCTCCATTTCATATAAACAAGATGTTGTAAACTCCCACTCAAATATACACCATACACATATTAAATTGTGAAACCACTTTGGCTCCCACTCAGAAATATGTTATCTCTATATTTGACCATGATTGACAAACTCCCACTCAAACATATGTCACCACATATTTTGATCATGGAAAATAGTTTCTGCTCTAACTTAACATATGTCACCACATATTTTAATTAGATCCCACTCATTTTCTTATGCACTTTCTCGATATTTTGGACACCTCCAAAATTCTTAATTAACTTTTAAAATTCGAGAACTCATATACGAAAACGCTAGTACTCTGCTAGCTTTAAGTTTTATTTATTCTCTACAAAACCCCTTTTGAGGAATAAATATGTGAAACATTACTTTCACAAAATCAAGTAACAATTACTTTGTGATTTAAGCTTAGCATAGGATGACTCTTAGTCACTTTCGTATTTAAGGCTTCTATTTCTTCTTTGTAGTTTCGTAGGTATGTCTTGTTTCTCAAACATGACAAGTAAATCATGAATATTATTTTGTAACCTGACAAAACTTTATATTCTTGAATCCTACTTTTCTTTAGACAAGCTAAACCGAAATTCCATGATCACCATCATTAATTCCTTCATGTGTCAAGTTTTAACCAACAGAGCACTTTACATATGTGCCACTTGATACATAAACAAGCAAGGTTTCAGCTTTTCGATTTATTCCATCAATTCTTTTATCAATGAAACCTTTTCACGATAAACCACTAAAACACTTAGCACAACCAACAAATTGGTTTGCCCCTTTTAGTCTCATATTGTGGAATCACATTCATAGTCACACTTATGAATATACTACAACATTATTCACAATAGTCTCTAATTATCTCATAATTAATGAAACCACCTTTTCTCATAACTCATATGAAAAATACATGCGAATCATTAAATAAACCCTTATTTCTAAACAGAGTGTTTATCAAATAAATCTAAATGCTATTATCAAACCCCAAAGTAAAACCCTTCTTTGAGACCACACAATATCAAATAGTGTGTGATTACAATATCTTAGGACATATCTGAAAGGATCGATGAGGTTAACTAGAGGGGGGGGGTGAATAGGTTAACTACAAATTTTACTTCTTTTTCGTTTTAAATTGGTATTGCTCAAATATAAGTTCTCTAGATTATGCAACTAGATGAACAACCCTATATGTTGAGCAAAAAGACTACTAGCACAAGATATAAATATGAGTAAGCTAGTAGAAACAAGTAAAGGAAATTTTAGTAATAACCAACAAGTTGACGCGGAGATTTATCCCGAAGTTCACTTCCCAATGGAAGCTAATCTCCGTTGGAGCGGCGCGGTGTTCACCAAAGTGAAACACCGAGTAGCCTTGATATGGCACACCGTATCTCCGTTGTGTCTTACCACCGATGTGGCGAGACACTTGTCACTATGTTGCCGTTGAGGTTGACAACTAGAACCTTTACAAGGATGAAGCTCACTCCACAAGTTGGAGGGTCTTCACCAAATGCACCGAGCCGCCAAGACTCGATGCTCAAGGCCGGGGCACACACCACAACTCAATTGGTGGCTCCCGGCAAAGTCTTCGTAGCTCCCAAAGCTCCGAAGGACCACAACCTCTTAGGGTTCCAATGAACACCAAGAGTAGCAAGCCCCCTCTCACAAATCAAGGGGGAAATCAAATTGGTTTGGTTGAAGTGTGGAAATAGGTCTCCTCTCTCAAATCCCCAAAGGGCTAAGTGATTGAGTGGCTAGAGAGGGAGATCTGTTGATTTGAAGCTTTCAAACAATGGAGGTGTTCTTCTTTTGGTCCTGGTCGTTGTATCGAGGTAGATGGAGGGGTATAAGTACCCCTCCCCGACAACAAGCCGTTGGACGTAGGGGGATGCTCAGTCTGGAGGTGGGCCTGGCCAGGCCTGGGGGCCGGCGAATGATCATCATGCAGGAACAAACTGGGCCGCCGGCCTGGGGGCCGGCCATGCACCAGACGCCCCCGGCCTGGAGCCCGGCCACCTACCAGACGCTCCCGGCCTGGAGCCCGGCCAAGGCCGGCCTGGGGGCCGGCCACCCACCAGACGCTGCCGGCCCGGGGGCCGGCCACCCACCAGACGCTTCCGGCCTGGAGCCCGGCCAAGGCCGGCCTGGGGGCCGGCAACCCACCAGACGCTCCCGGCCTGGAGCCCGGCCTAGGCCGGTCTGGGGGCCGGCCAGCCTGCAGAGCACCCCGTCCTTCCTGTTCCATTTCCGACAATACAACATTTCTTCCTTTTTGCATACATAGACATACACAAGTATCCTTTTGATGTAGACAGTCATATTTCCTGTTGATACTAGAGAGTATGTTAAATACTTCCAAGTGTTGTAATCAAACGTCAAAACAAGATTAACGGACAATGTCCTTTCAATCTCCCCCTTTTTGATGTTTGATGACAACACAAAGATTTGCAAAATAAGTCTCATTTAAGCATGTCTAAATTTTTTGAGTGAAGCTCCCCCTAGAGCTTACAAGCCAACAAGGTATACAACTAAAAGTTGCTCAAGTGAGAACAAGTGATAGATAGACATATATATACTATGTGAGCAAAGGACATACGATAGTTCTCACCATAGTCCTCATATGAGAAGAGCACTTTTCTCACCTTGGACTTCATATAGAAATAATCTTGGAATAATATCACCTTGCAATGGACTCCAAAGAATAGATAGTAAACGGAGGAAGTCCTTACAATAACATAACGGAGGTCCAAGATTATCCTTACAATAAATATCGGAGGTCCAAGATTATCCTTACAATAAGTTCCGGGAGACATAACAAATAGAGTTCACAAATAGAGTTCACTTAAGAAACATGCAAATGAGAAGGGAAACATGCAAACGATGAAACCGCAAATGTAATGCAAATCCCCGATAATAATCTCTCCCCCTTTGGCACCAAGACACCAAAAAGGGAGAAATAGCAGTGAGAACCATGATCACTCTTCATCATCAGCCTCCTCTTCATCCTCAATATCATACTCATCATCATGTGCAGCTGGACCGGAGCTAGACTGACCAGGGTCGCCTTGCCAATATGGAGCAAGAGAGGAGGCGTCATCGCCAAACCAGAAGGTGTACTCGTTATGTGCCATATATGTGTCCTCCGAGACTTCAGCTGAGCTTTCAGGACCAACAGGAAGGTTAAGCTGAGTCATAATAGCATGCTGATTGCGATTGTAGCCCTTTTGCTTGGCATAGGTCTTGTAGTCAGATTTCCTTTTCTGAGCAAAGAAGCAGTTCATCTTCTTGAGTGCTTTGATTATAAAATTTTGCTTCATAGGAGCCTCACCATCCGCATCTTCATCATTCTGACCACGATATGGAGGAACATAGACAGGTGCATCTGGAGGAGGAGCAGGTATAGCAACAAGAGAAGGCACATACATCTCATATGACTCAATCACATCAGGGCTTAACTTGGTGTTGAAAAGAGTCTGTAGATAAGGACCTTAAATGGGAACCTTGTTCCTAAGAACCACCAGGCGCATCTCTTGCCATATGTAGTCAAGAATATCTATTGGCTTCTTTCTCATATAGAGAGGAACAATCTGGTTTAGACAGTTGATCATCCGCTGGCGAACCTCGCCCTTTTCTCCATATTTGCAATTGAGATTGTTTCTCAGGATGCCATGAACAACTCTCCAGTAATGATACATCCAAGAAATCTTGGGAATTTTTCCACGGAGCCCTATCCCCGGTGGATAGCAATGACGAAGCCCTATCTCAGCCTGCATAACCTTTGAGCAATGAAGACGAGTATAGCATGGTGCAAAGGGAAGTTCCTCAAGCTGAAATAATTCCCCAAATTCTGCCAGAGTAGCTGTGCATAGAGTAGTGTGACACATCCAAGTCATAGTTCTCTTAGGTACGGTGGAGAAATGAACAGGAGAATACGGAGTGCTAATAGTCATGAGCTTAGAGATTTGATGATAATCCATAAGCTCCATCACATCTGGCCATACCTCCCTAGTATGCTCAAGATTGAAATAAGAGGTGGGCACATGCTTGTTATTTTTCTTATTAATACATTGATGATATACTTGCTGATGCATCTTGCAATAGAATCTAGGGTCATCCGGACAGGTGCTATGGCCAAATGCATAGGGGTTGAAGACCAAACGGTCTTGCTCAAACTCAAGAGTAGGCACTTTGATCCAAGTAGCACGTACCGGTTCATCGGGATTCACAAGTGGCGGAGGCAGAGGGTTTCCTGTTGGCTTGGGAGCTTGCTTGGACTTAGCTTTTCTGACCGCGGCCTTCTTGAGTCTCTTGGTCTTTGGCATGGAGGATTGAGCATCATAATCGTCAACAATATCATCTAGCCCATCGAAGGTCTTGCTTCCCTTGCCTCCGGCCTTGCTTGACTGTGGGAACTCCTCCCAATCATCACCCCAATTGTCCATCTCAAATCTTGAGAGGGGAACCTCAAGTACACACCAACAAGGGAGGAGATCCACCCAAAATCGGCACCAAACAGGAAAGTATGTGGATAGGATGAGAGATCGGGTGATCCTCTCTCAGATTGGTGGAGGAGAAAGTGGGTTGTGGTTCAAACGGAGGGGAAGGTGGAGGATCTTGAGTGTGGGTAGAGAGCAACCATGGAGAGAAGAGGCATGGGGAAGAAGATGGGAAACAGCCATGGGGCGAATCCCCCGTGCGGTTAAGTTCCCAGGCGCGCCGGCCTAGAAACCGGCCAGGGCCGGGTGTGAGGCCGGGCTGGCACCCGAGCCAGATGACCTGGGAGCCGGCCAAGACCGGGCGGGAGGCCGGGTCTGCACCCGAGCGAGCCGGTCTGGGAGCCGGCCAAGGCCGGGCGGGAGGCCGGGTCTGCACCCGAGCGAGCCGGCCTGGGAGCCGGCCAAGGCCGGGCGGGAGACCGGGTCTGCA
This sequence comes from Puccinellia tenuiflora, assembly GCA_012064385.1. NCBI lineage: Eukaryota > Viridiplantae > Streptophyta > Magnoliopsida > Poales > Poaceae > Puccinellia > Puccinellia tenuiflora. The sequence goes on from QRDG01002535.1 coordinate 1,175,655, forward strand.
CCCGAGCAAGCCGGCCTGGCAGCCGGCCCAGGGCGGGTCAGAGGCCAGCCCACACCCAGGAAGGCACAGGCTTCTCCATCTTCATCCATCTTTGTTTATTTGATTTTCTTGAACTCCGAGCACTTTGCATCATTAGAAATACCACTGAGCAATCATTGAGTGATCCGGGGGAGATGCAAAACATGATGAAAACTCCACACAAAAATAAACCTCAAATAAGTATTGCATGTGATGCAAAGATAATGGCAAATGAGAAATATGCATGTATTTGAGAAAAGGTCGGTGGCCTAGGCCACCATATATGAGTGTATGGCATGCCACCGTGAAGATATATCTTGGGTGCATAACCAAAACTCATCATTTAAGCTCATATGTGAATATTCTTGAGACATCAATGAAAACATTGCTATTGGCATAATGGGGGGAGGGAGAGTCCAATAGATTAGGACAACACTCCCCCTAAATTCATGCCTACATCTAGAATTCAAATAAAACTCTAGTAGAGGTGTGTATGCAAGATTCTTAATCAAACAAAGTTGCTTGCACACACGACATTGATTTCTCCCCTCAATTCCTTGAATCTCTTCTCGTCAAGTGGTTTTGTGAATATATCGGCGAGTTGATCTTTGGTGTTGATATATGAAAGAGAGATATCTCCATTGGCCACATGATCACGGATAAAATGATACCGTATTTCAATATGCTTTGTCTTGCCATGGTGATGTAGCCCCACATGTGGACAACACCATGGACACCACGCCAAATGGCCCAATGACAAGATCAAGAGTCAAGGCTCTTCATGAAAAGGTGACCTCGCTCCTCTCGATGTGTGATCTCGACCTCCCTTTGAATGGTTTGCTACTTCATGCCGGTACCTTGTGTATACTCAGGATCCACCCGGATGATGACCCACAATGGAATCAAGAAGATGGCCAAGAGGAGATCCAAGAAGATGGGCAAGAAGAGGAAGAAGGAGGCAAAAGCTCAAGGCGGAGCCAGCCGGCCTCCAGGCCGGCCTGGGCCGGCCCCCAGGCCGGACCCCCACCCGAGCCGGCCGGTCTCCAGGCCGGCCTAGGCCGGCCCCCAGGCCGGACCTCCACCCGACGCAGCCGGCCTCCAGGCCGGCCTAGGCCGGTTTCCAGGCCGGACCTCCACCTGTGCCGGCCGGCCTCCAGGCCGGCCTAGGCCGGCCCCCAGGCCGGTTCCCCACCTTCCTGCCTTGTTTTGTACTAAGACTATAAATAGCTTTCCCCTTTCCCCATTCTAGGTCAGACTGAATTTGAGACTTGTGTGAGCTATGCTCCTCCTCCCTCGTAGCTAGGGTGCCTCGTTGAGGTAGATCTTGTTGTTGCTACTCTTTCACTACGGTGTCTCTAGTAGTGCAAACCAATCTTTCACTGCGGTGATTCTATTGGATCGGTGGACCGGCCGGTAAGAGCAATCGATTTCAACAAGAGTAAGTTTGGCTTTGATTCTTCGATCCAAAGGCTACCTTTTTGAGGGTTTGTTGTTGGGTGGAGTTCTCAGCAGGATTTGCTAGTTATCCTTGTGTTTTGCCCACGAATCTCCCTCGCTACCCTCCGTGTTCTTCGTGTTCATCCCCTTTTCCCCTCAAATCCGTGAAGATCGGGCCTAGCCCTACATCATTTGGTATCAAGAGCAAGGGTTTCCACGGATTTGGATCGTGTTTCCACCTTTTATTAGCCATTTTTCCACCAAAATTTTTCTTTCCCATACCAATTTCGAAAATTCAAAAAAAATAGCCCATATGGATTTCGTTCGATCTTTCGATTTGGTGAGCGATTTGTGGTTTTGATCCACGGATCTCGTGCTTAAGAACTTTTCCTCACTTTCCGTTGGTGTTTTCCGGAGGCCTTTTCCGCTCCAAGTCCAAGCGTGCCGCGCAATTCGTCGCCGGCGGTACTACCGTCCGAACGGCCGGTACTACCGCCCGCAATCGGTCCTACCACCCGTTCGGCCGGTGCTACCGCCGCATGACTATTCACCGAGTTCATCTTCGTGTCGCTTCATCGCTACCTCGACGGCATCAAAGGTATAGCTTCCGACACATCCCTTTCCATTTCGCGAAACTTTTTCCTAGGAGCTAGCTCTTCATAGTGTGAGCATTGCACTAGTGTGAAACCAAGTGACCATATCATCATCTTGTGAGCATCTAGTTGTAGCGGACTCGGCTCGGGCAAAAGCATAAAGCAAAAGAGAAATAGAAAAGATTCAAAAAAAAAAAGAGAAAAGCCGAGCCGTGATCCTAGTCATCCCCAAGCTCCAATACCCAATAGAGAAACGGGTCCACTTGTGCAAATCGGGTGCTCCTTCCCATACACTTGAGCTAGTTGTCCTTCGAGAGGTGGTGCGGCACGAGCATAGTCTTCGTTAGGTCCAAGTTGCTCTTTCCCCATAGTCGCACCATCCACGTTTGTCTCCACGTGTGAGTCTCTTTTGTTTCTCGGATTGTGTGGTTAGTCTCTTTTGTTTCTTGATCCTTGTGGTTATCCTCCACTTCTTGCAATAGCCTTTTCGTTGGTTTCGTTTCGATTTCTTGCCACTTTCCCATACCTAAGCTCCTCATAAGTGTGTGTGTGAGTCTCTTTTGGATCACTAATCAACCAACTCTTACCCTTGTGACACCTTTGTCTCAGAAGGCAGGCCCATTGGTCCAATACTATCAACCAAGGTAAGAGCGGTTATTAGCCACAACATATTCCACATATCACATGTGTTTGCTTATCATGGCTAGGGAACAACAAGATGCCGACTTCGGCAAACAAGCGGAGTCCCTTAGGAGGTACATCGACGACAACTTACGCCGCTATGAGGAGCGCCATCATGCCGCGCAACGTGAAAACGTTGAGCGTTTCGCTCAACTACAAGATGCCCAACGCGAGAGCAATGAGCGTTCCATTCATCTCGAGGAGCTGCTTCTCGAAAGACGACACCGGCACTCCTCAAGACCAAGCTCAAGGTCTTCACACCGTTCCGACGCAAGAAGCAAAGTTCCAAGCGACGTTGGTCAAGGTCCACAAAACGGCCGCCATCACCACGAGATGCCTCATCAACAAGCGAACTTGGATCCTCAACAACACCAAGATCGCCATCGTCATGACATACCTAACCAAGAACGCCATCGTCAAGAGATACCTCATCAACAAGTGAACATGGATCCTCAACAACACCAAGACCAACATCGTCAAGAAGAGCCGCACCCCCAAGCGATCGTACACCATCAACAACATCAAGATCGCCACCGACAAGAAATTCCAATTCCAAATGTTTACTTGGATCCCCCACACCGCCATGAGGACAATCGACATCATCGTCATGATCTACCTCCACATCGAGCCCGCCGAGTGCCATTGGCCGACAATCATGTTGATATTGAAGATGATGAGGATTATGTTCCACACCACCACCCAAGGCATCGTCACCGAGACCGCCATCGCCACCATGATGATGATGATGAGGATGATCACAAAAACCGTTTCAATCCTCCCAAGCTCGTCATTCCTAAGTTCCATGGCACCAACGACCCGGAAGACTACATTGCATGGGAATCCAAGGTCTCCAAACTATTTTGAGTCTACAAGGTGCCGCAAGACAAACGAGTTGACCTCGCATCCCTCGAGTTCGAAGGCTATGCGCAACTATGGTGGGAACAACTCCAAGCATCCTTTGAAGACCCAATCGACACATGGAATGACATGAAGAAGGAAATGCACAAACGTTTTGTGCCACATCATTATGCGCGCGATTTGTACAAGAAGCTACAAGAACTCAAGCAAGGTCTCAAGACGGTCGACGAGTACTACAAGGAGATGGAGTCCACTCTCTCCCGCGCACACATTGTAGAGTCCGAGGAACAATCAATGGCACGTTTCTTGAACGGCCTCACGTACCCCATCAAGAAGATAGTGGAATTCCAACCTTATGAGAACCTTGTTGAGCTCGTTCATCAAGCCATGAAGGCCGAGCGCCAAGTCGCCGATGAGCTCAAGTATGTCAAGGCCAAGTCCTTCTTCGCCACTAGAGCTTCATCATCAACACAACCCATGACTCAAGTCCAAGCTCAAGGCAATGCCAAAAGTTCTACACCGCAACCCACTACAACATCCAAGAAGACGACGCCCTCACCACAAGCCGCCAAGTCATATATCACTTGCTACAAGTGTGGAGGTCAAGGGCACAAGTCATTTGAGTGCACCAACAAGAAGGTGATGATCGTCAATGACAATGGAGACTATGAGTCTATGAGTGAAGATGAGTACCACGCATTGAACAAGGTGGCCACGATGCAAAGCTTGGATGACGTCGATGACTACATCTATTGTGATGGTGACCCCAACCCCACTCTAGTTGTCACTCGAGTCTTGACTACAATCAACCAAGGTGATGACGCTTCAAAGATGCAACTTGTTCCAAACCAAGGCCGGCATCAACGGCAAATCAATCAAGGTAATCATTGATGGTGGGAGTTGTCACAACTTGGCAAGCAAGGAGCTATGTGAGAAACTCAACTTGACGTCCAAGAAGCACCCCAATCCTTACCATGTGCAATGGCTTAGTGACTCCGGCACCGTGAAGCTCCAACACACGGTTCAAGTATCCTTCAAGATTGGCTCTTACGAGGACACAGTGGATTGTGATGTGGTACCCATGTCGGTTTGCCACTTACTTCTTGGCCGTCCTTGGCAATTTGACAAGGCCGCTACTCATGATGGGCGCACCAACTACTATATCTTCAAATGGAACAATAAGATCCTATTGCTCCGCCCAATGACTCCAAGCAAAATTATCGCCGACAATGCCAAGACAATTGTAAGAGCGCAAGAAAAACAATTCCCTAGTGAGTTGAGTGGTGAGAGAGCGTGATAGGGCAAAGGTAGTCCGATCTTTCGATGAGATAAGATATATCGATTCTGGTGGAGTTCGACCTTGGCGATCCGACTTCCACGTACAAGTACGCAGCGCCAACGCAATCGCTAAACCAATCTCCATGAGTTACCAACCCTGCAGAAGCACGATCGGCCTGACCAAAGAGGTCTAGTTCTACCTGCGATCGAGAAACAAGTAAGAACCAATTTTGCAATCAAGAATTGCGGATGGAAGATAAACTTTATTGATGGATGGTGGGATCTTGCAAGTGCGTAGTACAGGAGGTCTAGCCGACACTCGTGCCTATGGCGAAGACTAGCAAAAGCTGAGTTCTTTTTAACTAAACAAAATCCAAGTCTAAACGATGACCTATGGGGGGTATATAAGGAGGAGAGCCTTGGGTGGCGGCCAAGGAGGTGGGAGCACGCCCCAAGACACCCAAAACTGAACCCTAATTCGTACAAGGCCTTTGGGCCCAATTAGAGGTGACGCAGCACCTTTTGACTCGAAATCTGGCCCAGTTTCTGCAACAGCCTTGTACTGTTTTGGACGCCAATTTATGCTCGTGATGAATTTGGAGGTACGGCCAATTGTGTTGGAAAGCTCACGAGTTCCTCTTTCCAACAAAACAAGAATCACCCAATTCGGAGCCCGTATGCAAAAGTTATCATCGTTGGAAGTCACGTATATTTCTGCAGTCCGAATCTCCGTCCAGAACGTGAAGAACTTGGTCTCTAGCTTCTCTTCGACCCAAGGTGACGTGAGAGAACTTCTTGAATAGAACCTAATTATATCTCCATCACTTGCACTCCTAGTGCCGTCTCCATGTGTGATCATGCTCCAAAGCTTTCCCCTCTCGTCGATGCTAGGTCCATCATTACTGAGAGTAACAAACACATCGGATTTAGGCAGCATCATATTCCTTTAAATTACGAATGACTTGTAGAAACGAAAATACCTATTGATTGAGTTGTCGGGCATGAGATCTAGTTATAACTCCTCGTATTTGAGTAGGTGTAGATGTTGTGGTTGTATCTATAGCATGGATGTCCTCATCATCCTCCCCTTCTCGAATTGAAGTCGTCCCCGACGCCATCTCATCCTTTTCTTGATCAAATGTGGAGGAAGTAGTGATAGTATTGGTCATATCCACGCTAATCATGTCCATATCATTCCCCCTTTCTTGAAAATAAACCGTCCTCGGTGCCGTTTTTTCTGAAACATGGTTAGCAACAGAGACAAGGTGTACACATGGTATATCTAGATGTCATCCGTTCTAACTTCTCTTAGTTGTTGTACATATGTAATATTTATACGGTGGTCATTGTCATGTCTTGTGAAATATGAAGTCAAAGAATTATGACAAGAATTAAACCACATGAAATTATTGCAACGCAGTTTGCAAATATAAGTGAAACATTTATTCATATAATCGTAAGTGCATAGCTCATCATTAAACCATCCCAACGGTGGTGAATAAAAATTCGTTGTCTTCCAACTACATTTTACAGTATGCTCAGAACTGATGCAGGACAAGGCACCACTATTCGAACAAACATTTAATAAACTGTTTGACATATAATTATCATCAACATTGGAGGTCATATCAAAATGACTAAGCGTATGCATTATTTTATTATCTTTCAGGCGAGCATGTTCATCACACGTGATACAAATTCGATGCACTAAAAACTCGGTGTCTACACCATAATCTCCAATCAAGTTAAAGCTAAAATCAGGAGCATAAACACTCTTTAAACATGTAATTTCAGCTATCTTGTTTCTAGCATGTGACAAAGACATAGGTGGATCCATCACAATCGACCATAAAGAAGTATCATAAGCAATCTTAGCTAAAGTCTCATCATGTCTAAACAATTTTATGTGATCCAAATCAGATTTAGTAGACAAGACACTCGGTTCATTCTCATCATGAATTATTTCAGGAGACGCACCTAAATCAATAGAAGAATTAAATTCAGCAATAGGTGCACCCGAAACATCATCTATCTCACTTGTTTGCGCACATGGTAAATTCAAATCAGTAGCAATGTCCTCTAAAACAGGTAGTGTGACCAAATCAGCAGGAAATTCAACACATGATGTATTTAAAGCAATAGATAATTTAAATGTGTGATCACTTGGCACATTCAAAACATCAACATAATTCCCTAAAATAGATGGTATGTTCAAATCAGCGGGTAAATCAACACAAGAATTATCTAAAGAACTAGAGGATAAATCAATCTCATGCCGAGAAATATCATTGGTACCTTTATTATTACCGTGTATGTATGACTCAGTTTGTGTAGGTACTGTCGGCGGCGACGATTCACATGTTGGAGGCGGGGTAATGTGCAGATCAGCAGACGTGGTTCCCATAGTAGGTGCAATGGTGGAAGTGACAACCGACTCAACTCTTGGTATATGCACCTGATGCTTGGTTAATGTAGCAGCAACACGTCTCTTTATTTCCTGTTCAGCTTTGCAACAAAGACAATACAAATGGTCGACAGAATATAATTCCTCTACATGCATTACTATGTCCTGAATATCATGGTTTAACCCTCTCCAAAATCTATCCATAACATCTTCTTCACTTTCTTCTACAAACGAACGCAACAAGGTAGTTTGTAAAGTATCATAATATTCTTTTACACCATTATTACATTGTTTCAAATTTTGTAATTTCTTAACCATGTCACGAGTGTAGTATGATAGAACAAACCTATACCGCATAGCAAGTTTTAAATCATGCCAAGTAGTAGGTATATAATCAGGATATGTTCGACAATATTCATTCCACCAAATAGATGCAAAACCAGTGAATGTACTAGTGGCATCTTTTACTTTCTTACCCTCAGAAAAATCATGGGACACAAATATAGCATTTATCTCAAATTCCCATTCAATATATATATCAGGATTATAACGACCCGCAAACGGTGGCATAGAAATAATATCATGATCAGCTGCATTTGTATGTGTATGTACCTCTCGCGGTGGTTGTTGTGTTGTTGTAGATGATCGTGGTGGTGGTAAATCTCCAACTATAGACGCAGCCCAAGAACTCCTAACTCCGGAAGCTGTCATGATTAGTAGAAAACAGGAAACAAATACAAGTATATGTTCCTATCAACTACTATGATGTGGTGGCTATCGCGTAATCCGTCAAGCAAAATATAAGCTCTTACAAGTTTCTTACCAAGCAGGAGGGCGTCACGGCAACCACAAGATCAGCACCCCAAAGATTGGATAAAGCGATTGCCAGGCGAGAGCACAATGCACGTAGTAGAAATATGTGGAGCTGTAGGTAGGCTTATATATATGTGGAACCACAACCACGTTAATCAATGTAAAGTTGAAAATCTGTCCAAAGTATGTCAAGTGCTGGTCCTAGTCTAGACTGAACTAGAGACGCGAGCCTAAGACACAGATGAATATCACGCGTAGGAGATGAACAGAAAATATGGCAGACAACGTGATATGGGCACGACGGAGGAGGTGCAGCCTAATTTCAGGACTCCACCAAGCTAGAGTTGTCAATTGTAATTTTATTTATGTCTTTGCTATTTTTAATAAGTGTTCGGTTTGGGCCTGTCCAACCGAACTAGCTAGGCCCATTAGTGGGGCGCCCCAACTAGGTCGGTACCCATGGTAGCTATAGTACGCGCTACAGTACGCCCCACCTCATCCATATAAGGAGCTGGCCGAGTTAGGGTTTAGGGAGTTCAATTCATTAGTCAAAAAAACACTTATAGTTTTCTGCTCCATTGGTGAAGCTTCCCTCCGGGGACGGCGCTGCCGTATTATCCAATATATATCGCTGCGAGGGTTCTTGCGTTCATCGAGAATTATCGTGCTCAGGTTAGAGGCGTGGTGATCTTCATCACGTTGCTCGCTGGTTTATTCCTCGCCTTCAGGTGACGCCATTGGTGTTGTTGGAAGGAGTTACTATCCGGGTTACTCGCTGTGAAAGATCGGGACAACAATCATAGGATCATTGGTTTGATCTTTATCATGTGGTATCAGATTTCTGGGTTGCTCACGGCGAGATTGATTTGTTGATTGTTCATCATCCGAGCAGTTGACAGATCGGGAGATTATTGCAGGTTGTGTTGATCGATCTCATCTAGATCGGTTGATTGGGAAGCGTTTGCTTGGAGGAAAAGGAAGGAGTTTGTTACGTACCAAAACAGGATCCAAATTTTGTGGTGAGCTGGCGTGGTGTTATAATAAAATCAGTTGATCACGTAAACTCTGGAAGGATATTCGTTTTTAATCAGCTTGCATCACGAGATTTGTTTGGAGAACGGACTATACACTAACATAAGAATCATTACGTGGCTGGTTGAGAAAAGGAAAGGAAGATTTGATTGGACTCTTTCTCGTTCCTTTTGTGACGCGGAGTTTTGGCAGCAAAGGAAAGAATCAGTTCCGATTTTTCGGGAGTTTTTTTCCGTTTTGTGCTGCGGTCGTTTGGTTTCCATACGTAGGGCCAAATTCGCGATTACTGTAGCTACAGTACCGCGAGGGCACAATATTCAGAGATACACAGTTTTTAGAGATGGATTCATCAAAGCATGCTCGTGTGATGGCGCGGTCTGGTGATGTATATCATGACTACACTACTGTCATGGTAGGTTTCAAATTAGATCCCACAAAAATAAAGTGGAGATTGGAGAGTTCCGCGACATATGCAGAATATCAGTCTGGGAGTCAGACATGGATCGTGGTTTTGAGAGTTGTCGCACACTTGATAGCACGTTTGGTGGCCATACGGAATATGTCCTTGCATACCGGCGTGTGGATGAGACTTTGGCTAGTTGGTGGCATGAAGAGAGGTCCGTGAAGGGACTCACAGGTGGAACATCTAGTTGGGAAGATTTCAAACAATTTCTGCGAACTAGATTTTTGGAGAAGTCCATGGAGCTGGACAAGGTGGTTATTCCTGAGGAGGTGAACCATTGAGTGGACTGAATATGCAACTGAAAAGAGTACATGATGATACTTGCATGACAGCGGATAGAGGCCAGCGATGGAATTTATTTCAGCGCAGTGTATGATCAAAGGCAAAGCATGCAAGTTGATGATTGACAGCGGTAGCTACTGTAATGGCATTAGCAAGGCGGTAGTGGAAACTTTGGGGTTGTCCACATGGCGTATTCCTGACCGAAGTATGTTGAGTGGTGAATAGCTGTGGTATGCTGAAGATTACACATAAGGTACGTGTGCCATTTACAGTTGGTGGACTATGTTGATGAGGTTGAGTGCGATGTGTTGCCATTGGATGTGTGTGGGCTATTACTTGGACGTCCATGGCAGTATTGATCGCAATGCTATGCATGCTGGAAGAGCAAATACATATTCGTTTGTGCATGATGGTAAACAGCGGACTTTGAAGCCTATGCAAGATGATCAAATCAAGTCCGATGTGGTGCTGGTGGTGCGCAAGGAGAAGTTGCGCAAGGCTAAGCCAAAGCCAAGGCTAGCTAAGTTGCAGCAAGAGGAGCATGATGCAAGGAGCGTTGGTACTGAAACTGATTCATCCGTGCATGTAGATGACGAGCCAGTTGTTCTTGTTGGTGACAAGCCGGTTGAAGAAAAGAGGGATATTACAACATGTGTTCCAGTTTGTGTTGACAAAGGTGTTCAACCGATGATGATTGTGCTAATTGTGTTTCGGTGAGTGTGGTGCCGCGAGTAGACGGTCGCAGCTATGTCAGCACACCTATGAGGCATTTTGTTGGAGCAGCAGTGCGGATGCATAAAGGCAAGGATGGACGTGTTCGTCAGTTGTGTGGTCCAGGGCATTACTACTTTTGCAGGGTCGTGCAAAGAAGCTTCATGTTCCACAAAGGGCTCCATCCAGATTTGAGAAGAAGAAGGTAGTGGCGCAAAGTCCAAGCTCATGTGGAGAAGAAAAGAGGCGCCAAGTGCTGTATCAAGTCAAGTAGTCCGAGAGGGAGGATGTGGCGTGGAAGGCAAGCAAGACTTGAAGACGGCGAACAAGCGTGATGCTCTTGTTTATATACCTCCACCTTTTCGAGCATACCCACACGCGTTGGGGACAACGCTTTTTGAAGGGGGGGGAGGATGATATGGGCACGACGGAGGAGGTGCAGCCTAATTTTAGGACTCCACCAAGCTAGAGTGTCAATTGTAATTTTATTTTATGTCTTTGCTATTTTTTAATAAGTGTTCGGTTTGGGCCTGTCCAACCGAAACTAGCTTAGGCCCATTAGTGGGGCGCCCCAACTAGGTCGGTACCCATGGTAGCTACAGTACGCGCTACAGTACGCCCCACCTCATCCATATAAGGAGCTGGCCGAGGTTAGGGTTTAGGGAGTTCAATTCATTAGTCAAAAAAACACTTATAGTTTCTTCTGCTCCATTGTGAAGCTTCCCTCCGGGGACGGCGCTGCGTTTATCCATATATATCGCTGCGAGGGTTCTTGCGTCTCATCGAGAATTATCGTGCTCAGGTTAGAGGCGTGGTTGATCTTCATCACTGTGCTCGCTGGTTTATTCCCGCCTTCAGGTGACGCCATTGGTGTTGTTGGAAGGAGTTACTATCGGGGTACTCGCTGTGAAAGATCGGGCAAACTCATAGGATCATTGGTTTGATCTTTATCACAACGTGATTAGTCGGAATGCGTGTAAATGGAAGGTGATTTAACGGAACAGATGGTACACGATAAATAGTAACTAGTGCAGCAATGCGGCTGATAATAGAAGGCCTGCAGATGAACCAAACCTGGAGCAAGACAATCTCTGAAATTGGCACAAGTCCCTATGATCGTGATCGGAAGGAACGGATAAAAGTGGATGCTGCTGTCAACGATGGATCCACGAAAGAAAGAAACAGATCAGGGTTCCAAAAAAACATAATATGCTCGTGTACCGAGAGGTATTAAACAAGGATAGCCATTTGCCAACCAGATCGGATTGGTCCACACGTAATAGAATAAGGAACAAATCGGCTATATTTTTTTTTTCTTCTCTCTGGCGCCGATCGTTGGGTAGTAGAAGCGAAAAAGAGTTTTCCTTCACGTACTGGTCCAAACTTGCAAAACAGAATTTTTTTTCTTTTATCCTTCTCTCGTTGGCTGATCGTAGCTAGTCAAGCAATTACCACACGTAATTTTTTTTTCTTGTTGCGGACCGATCCTTAGACGTACAACCAAAGCACAATAACCAATCCAATGTAGAAAACGGAATGGATATGGTAACTAGGATCCGGATTTGACTTTTCCTTGGTATACGAAACGATTTTTTTTTCCCTTTACCGAACCAAACTTTCCAACCAGAAAACCTGAATACTAGTAGAAAAGAAGTCACCGATCTGTCTTCTTTGATCGTGACGCTGATTGACGATGGTCCGAAATTGAAGCAGAGGCCGTCGATGTAGTTGGCTCTAGATGGTGTATTAGTGGTGCGGCGGCGATGGCGATCAAATTAATAGCGATGTGTGGAGGTAAAGAAAGAGAAATCTGATGGTGAAACACAACAAGTATGGTGGACACCGTGGAGAAAAATATGGTGGCGATGAACATATGACAAAGACGAAGCGGAAAATGATGGTGGTGGTATAGAAAGATACAAGACGTGATAAGACGTGACTAGAACTCGAAACTCTAAAAATCTAGACACTGGAAACCAGCAACTCGACACAACGATGCACAAAATTTAACAAAACAAAAACCAAGCGATTAGGCGAAAAGGCTAAGACTGTTTTTTGGCGAGGATGAACTAATCTAAATATTTTTGTATGGCTCTTTCTGGACTGTAGGTATGAAAAACAATCTAAACTAGTAAAACTGTAAATCTCACCGATTGATGAGGACATCCCTACTGTAGATGCAACCGCAGCTACTACACCATCTCCATTACAAGGTCCTATCACTAGAGCTCGTGCACAACAACTTAATCAACAGGTACTTTCGTTTTTACAAGCTACTCCTAATATACATGAGAATATGATGCTGCCTAAATTAGATGTGTTTGTCTCTCTTAGGAATGATGGACCAAGCATGGATGCGAGGGACAAGCTATGGAGCATGTACGTGCAAGGAGATGGCAGCAGGAGTGCACCTGATGGAGATGATTATGCCACCAATGGAGAATATGATGATTGAAGACTTGGACGAAATATTCATGCCTATACTTCATATTTTCGTCCATAGTCACATATGGTGCTGCGCCACCTTTATTTATGGGCCAGGGCCCATGTAATTTCGAGTCAGACTTTTAGTGCATTTTTAGAGTCCGTTAAGGAGGAAGGAAAGTCCACTTAGGGTTGGATTCGGCCACCACCCCTTGGCTGGCCGAAATCCCTTTCTCTCCTCCTTATATACCCCCCTTAGGTCATCGTTTAGACTTGGATTTTGTTTAGTTAAAAAGAACTCAGCTTTTGCTAGTCTTCGCCATAGGCACGAGTGTCGGCTAGACCTCCTGTACTACGCACTTGCAAGATCCCACCTTCATCAATAAAGTGCCTCTTCCATCCGCAATTCTTGATTGCATTATTGGTTCTTACTTGTTTCTCGATTGCAGGAAGAACTAGATCTTTTAGATCAGGCCGATCGTGCTTTCGCAGGATTGGTAACTCATGGAGATTGGTTTAGCGATTGCATTGGCGCTGCGTACGTGTGCGTAGAAGTCGGATCGCCAAGGTCGAACTCCACCAAAATCGACTTATCACATCTCATCGAAAGATCGGACTACCTTTGCCCTATCAAGTGGTATCAGATTTCAGGTTGATCGGTGAGATTTACAGTTTTACTAGTGTAGATTGCATCTGTTTTATTCATACCTACAGTCCACGAAAAAGCCAAAAAAAAAATATTAGGGTTAGATCATCCCATCCTAAAACCAGTCCGGGCCTGTTGCATAATCTTTTTAGTGTATTGCATCGTTGAGTCTTCGTCTGCATCGTTGTGTCGAGTTGCTGGGCTNGCATTGCAGCATACCCCATCATCGCAACAAATATAGTACTATCATAGCATCGTTGCAACATTCCACCCCGTAGTGAATCAAAACCATGCAAATCAATATCGTAACATTTCGAAAATGCCAATGCCATAAGAAATATTGAGTATGAAACAAATCCACACTAATCTTACATTGGAGCACGGAGCTCGCCACTTATGTGTTTCACCGCCTGCACCCCTCGTCGCTCCACCGACATGCAACGCCGAAGTGGGATCTGCAGTAAGTCCTTCAAAGCCTCGTGGAAGGACCTAGGAATGAAGATACTGTGTAGGTCATCCACGTCCAGTTGGACGAAGAACCGGCGCATCGTCAGTGTTGTGGGATGTGGCCGACCTACGACAGGCGATCGTGGGTATGGCCATCATGCGCTGTCTCTTCTATCCTCCAAGGTACTACGGGCGTTACTGCCAAGCGGTTGAGCGGGAGCTTGCTCTGGTACCCAGGAGGTGCATGACAACCACCAACGACGCGTCAGTCTTGATCACCCTGTCAGGTTTGGAGACATTGGCGATAGTTACAACGCACTACACAAGCATAACAAGCATAACAAGCATATACACAAGCATATAGATTACTGATTAGACAAAATCACATTACAATGACGCTGGTGTTTGGTTGGCTGATCAACACAAGCATAACAGTGGCTACAGTGATCACCACGATGGCAACGCCCAATGATGAGCACAAGCAATATACACCATGCATAACTATACCACAATGCAGTACAATGCACTTGAGCCATGCCCAATGTCTAATTTGGTGATCACCACAATGGCACAATGGCAGCGCCCAATGTATTGGGTGATCACCGCAAGCACATGGGCAGACACAAGCACATGCAGTTCAATCCAGCGTACAAGTACAAGTGCATACAGTGGTGAATGTACAGATATGTGAATCGACAAGACCACATTGGCCAGATAATCAACCGCCACAGAAACCCTAACTGGCGCAACCGTAACCGCGGTCATAATCCACCCAAATTTGCATCTACAAGACAACAATAGTGGGTGATGAGGACATCCCTGCTATAGATGCAACCGCCACTACTACACCACCTACATTACAAGGACCTATGACTAGAGCTCGTGCACGTCAACTTAATCAACAGGTACTTTCATTCCTACGAGCTACTTCTAATATACATGAGAATATGATGCTGCCTAAAGTAGATGTGTATGTCTCTCTTAGGAATGATGGACCAAGCATGGATGCGAGGGACAAGCTATGGAGCATGTACGTGCAAGGAGATGGCAGCAGGAGTGCACCTGATGGAGATGATTATGCCACCAATGGAGAATATGATGATTGAAGACTTGGACGAAATATTCATGCCTATACTTCATATTTTCGTCCATAGTCACATATGGTGCTGCGCCACCTTTATTTATGGGCCAGGGCCCATGTAATTTCGAGTCAGACTTTTAGTGCGTTTTTAGAGTCCGTAAGGAGGAAGGAAAGTCCACTTAGGGTTGGATTCGGCCACCTACCCCTTGGCTGGCCGAAATCCCTTTCTCTCCTCCTTATATACCCCCCTTAGGTCATCGTTTAGACTTGGATTTTGTTTAGTTAAAAAGAACTCAGCTTTTGCTAGTCTTCGCCATAGGCACGAGTGTCGGCTAGACCTCCTGTACTACGCACTTGCAAGATCCCACCATCCATCAATAAAGTTCATCTTCCATCCGCAATTCTTGATTGCAAAATTGGTTCTTACTTGTTTCTCGATCGCAGGTAGAACTAGACCTCTTTGGTCAGGCCGATCGTGCTTCTGCAGGGTTGGTAACTCACGGAGATTGGTTTAGCGATTGCGTTGGCGCTGCGTACTTGTACGTGGAAGTCGGATCGCCAAGGTCGAACTCCACCAGAATCGACGTATCTTATCTCATCGAAAGATCGGACTACCTTTGCCCTATCAAGTGGTATCAGATTTCAGGTTGATCGGTGAGATTTACAGTTTTACTAGTGTAGATTGCATCTGTTTTCTTCATACCTACAGTCCACGAAAAAGCCAAAAAGAAATTAGGGTTAGATCATCCCGTCCTAGAACCAGTCCGGGCCTGTTGCATATTCGTTTCAGTGTTTTGCATTTTTGAATCTTCGTCTGCATCGTTGTGTCGAGTTGCTGGTCTTAGTGTCTAGTCCCTTAGAGTTTCGAGTTCGAATCACTTCTAGTCGCCGCCGCCGCCGCACCATCCTCCACGCTTGCAGATCACCTTCCGCCACCACCTGTCCGCCACCATCAGCCACCGCTACCTACCGCTGCCAATACCGACCACCCCTTCTCCATCACACCCTCGCCCCCATACCCTCTTTCGCGCCGCCACTTCCCTTGCTGCGCCGCCAACTAGGGTTAGGGTTTTTGGGAGAGTCTTTGTTTCCGCTTGCTTTCTTTTCCGCCAAGCCTACGCAACGAGGTAGAGTTCACCTCGGTTACTCCTTGCTCGCGTAGCGCCCCACCCCCCATCGAAAAAAAAATCCAAAAAAAAATCCAAGAAAAAAAAAATCAATCCGCATCCAAGTCGGATTTGACTCGATTTCTACTACTCAGGTCCGAAATAGTCCGAATTGGAGGGTTTTTCCTGTCCGAACTTTGACCGGCCATAACTTTTGCATACGAACTCCGTTTTCAACGTGCGACCACTCAAAATTCTTGTCAGGAAATTTTCTATCCAACCCGAACACTGTCAGCGTTCCAAGCCTCAAAAACTCTCAGAATTGCCAAAAGAGTCCGGGAAGGTTGAGTTTTTGCCACTTTTGTGAAAAAAGTTCACAACTTTCTGTGATCTTTCCTTATATTTTGCTGTTGAGAACAGGGTCGTGTGGCTTCGTTGTGCCGCGCCGTGACTTCATTGGTGTTCTAGGCTCGCGTCTCTAGCACGGTCTAGCCTAGGACCAGCACAGTACCATCTTTGAGCGTTGCTTCAACTTGCATTCCTGATTTGATTATTGCTAATCCACTATATTGAAGCCTTCCTACAGCTCCACATATTTTCTACTACGTGCTTTGTACCTCGCCTAGTAATCGCTTTGTCCAATCATCGGAGTATTAATCTTTGTGGTCGCCGTGACGCTCTCCTGCTTGGTAAGACACTTGTAAGAGCCTTATATTTTGCCTGACGGATTGTGTGTTTTTCCACCACATCCTAGTAGTTGATAGGATCATATACTTGTATTTGTTTCTTGTTTTCTACTAATCATGTCAGGAGACGAGAAGGCCGAGATGACTAACAAGGAGCTGCAGGAGCACTTTGAGAAGATGGTTACGGACCATGCTTTGGACACCGAGGACCGGATCCGTGGTGCTATGGACAAGATCGATGGCTTGGAGGTTGCCTTCAATGCAAAGTTCGACGACGTCAACGCCACCTTGGCTGGCTTGTCGAGCAAGTTTGATCGCTTGTTGGGACAGTTCCAGCCACCACGCATACCACCTCCCGTGTTGCAAGGCAACACCGTTCCACGGGCAGGTCGTGTACTTCCAGAGGATCCACAGGGTTCGGTCGCGTCGGCTGCTGCTCATGTCGCCAATCCCGGTGAGCATGGTGACGGATACGCGGCTGATGCCGACTATCCATCGGGTCGTCCACATGTACATCCACGCAACCTTGCACACCGGCAGCAAGCGCAGGTACGCGAAGATGAACATGTTGCTAAACTGAAATTAGTTATTCCACCTTTTGAGGGTAGATATAACCCGGATGCTTATCTTACATGGGAACTAGAAGTGGAACAACGTTTTGCATGTTTACAATATCCCGAGGATAGATGTGTTTGTGCTGCCACTTGTGAATTCACTGGTTTTGCTTCCGTTTGGTGGTCTGAATATTGTAGATTGAATCATGATAATATTCCTAATACTTGGGATAATTTAAAACGTGCTATGCGTACTCGTTTTGTACCTCCTTATTATCAGCGTGAAATGTTATAAAAACTCACCCGTCTACAACAAGGTAAAAATCCGTAGAAGAGTATTATCAAGAATTGCAAACTGGTTTGATTCGTTGTGGTGTTATTGAGGATAATGAAGCTATGTTTGCACGCTTTTTGGGTGGGTTGAATAGGGAGATTCAAACAATTCTTGAATATAAGGAGTACAATAATATCACCCGTTTATTTCATCTTGCTTGCAAAGCTGAACGTGAAGTGCAGGATCGTCAACCGCGGACAAGGCCTAATTTTTCTGCAGGTCGTACGTCTTCATGGACGCCACGCCAACCGGATGCCAGCTCCCGTGGTTCTGCACCTCCTCCTTCGGCCAACAAGTCTATCATGCCACCATCACGCACACCAGCACCGAGCCCTCCATCAACATCTAATGGGCCAGCGCGGAGTTCGGTGTCCACGGGAAGAACAAGGGATGTGCAATGCCGCCGTTGTTGGGGATATGGTCACATCGAGAGAGAGTGCAAGACACAGCGTGTGATGATCATGCGCGAAGATGGAGAGTATGATTCTGCAAGTGATTATGATGAAGAGACTCTCGCGCTTATTTCTGCACAACAAGAAGATAATGAAGATTCTGAGCAGGACATAGAGGTCATGGGCGCTGAGGATGCTGATAACTATAGGAGCTTGGTTGCACATCGCGCTTTGAGTGTGCAGCTTAGTCAAGAACAGAATCAACGCCACAACTTGTTTCACACACGTGGTGTTGTGAAAGACCGTGCTATTCGAATCATCATTGATGGTGGAAGCTGCAATAATTTAGCAAGCATTGAGATGGTGGAGAAGCTTTCTCTCCCTACACGGCAGCACCCCCACCCATACCATATTCAATGGTTCGACAGCACAGGTAGACTAAAGGTAACACGAACTACACGTGTGCATTTTTCTATTGGGACATATTCTGATTTTGTTGATTGTCATGTGGTACCCATGCAAGCTTGTTCGTTGTTACTTGGTAGACCATGGCAATATGATAAAGAATCTGTGCATAATGGTAGAACTAATCATTATACCCTTGTGCATGATGGAACGAAAATTGGTCTCAAACCTATGACTCCTGAACATATTTTGAAAGATGATCTTGCTAGAGCTAGTAGAGCAAAAAATCAGGAGAAACAAAAGAGTGAAAACCAGATTGTTGCTAACGAAGTGATGCCACATAAGAATACTCCTAAATCTGGTTCCAAATTACCTAATGAAATTCGTTTGAAGCATCCTACTTTACTTGCTACCAAATCTGATATTTCTGAATTGGATGTGAATACTTCTGTTTGTTATGCAATCATATGCAAAGAGGTCCTGTTTTCTTTTGAGGATATACCTTCCTCTTTGCCACCCGCTGTTGCTAACATTTTGCAGGAGTATGCGGACGTTTTTCCCAAGGAGATGCCACCGGGGCTGCCACCCATTCGAGGAATAGAGCACCAAATTGATCTCATACCGGGTGCTTCACTTCCTAACCGTGAAGCCTACCGTACCAACCCCGAGGAGACGAAAGAGATCGAACGACAAATTCAGGAACTACTCGACAAAGGTTATGTTCGTGAGTCTCTTAGTCCATGTGATGTTCCTATTCTTTTGGTACCAAAGAAAGATGGTTCTTCTCGCATGTGTACTGATTGTAGGGCTATTAATAATATCACAATTCGTTATAGACACCCTATACCACGTTTGGATGATATGCTTGATGAATTGAGTGGCTCTACCATGTTCTCTAAAGTTGATTTGCGTAGTGTTTACCACCAAATTCGTATGAAATTAGGAGATGAATGGAAAACAGCATTCAAAACAAAATTTGCTCTCTATGAGTGGTTAGTGATGCCTTTTGGATTAACTAATGCTCCTAATACTTTCACGAGATTAATGCATGAAGTTTTGCGTGCTTTCATTGGACGTTTTGTGGTGGTCTACTTTGATGATATATTGATTTACAGCAAATCTTTAGAGGATCATGTGACTCATTTGCGTGCTGTTTTTGATGCTTTGCGTGCTGCATGTTTATTTGGTAACCTTGAGAAGTGCACCTTTTGCACCGATCGAGTTGTGTTTCTTGGCTATGTTGTTACCGCGCAGGGCATTGAAGTGGATCCCGCAAAGATTGAGGCGATTTCAAGTTGGTCGACTCCGTTAACGGTCACCCAAGTGAGGAGTTTCCTTGGCCTTGCTGGGTTCTACCGGCGTTTTGTCAAAGACTTTGGGTCTATTGCAGCGCCGCTGAATGAGCTTACAAAGAAGGACGTGCCCTTTGTTTGGGGCGATGCACAACAGGAGGCTTTTATGCTATTGAAAGATAAGTTAACACATGCTCCTTTGCTCCAACTTCCTGATTTTAATAAGACTTTTGAGCTTGAATGTGATGCTAGTGGAATTGGGTTGGGAGGTGTGTTATTACAAGATGGAAAACCTGTTGCATATTTTAGTGAAAAATTGAGTGGGCCTAGTCTGAACTATTCAACTTATGATAAGGAATTATATGCTCTTGTTCGGACTTTAGAAACTTGGCAACATTATTTATGGCCTAAAGAATTTGTTATACACTCTGATCATGAACTTTAAAGCATATTCGTAGTCAAGCAAAACTGAACCGTCGTCATGCTAAGTGGGTTGAATTTATTGAGTCTTTTCCTTATGTCATTAAACACAAAAAGGGTAAAGACAATGTTATTGCTGATGCTTTATCACGACGCTATACTATGTTGTCTCAGCTTGACTTCAAAATTTTTGGATTGGAAACCATTAAAGAACAATATATACATGATGTTGATTTCAAAGATGTGTTGCAGAATTGTAAAGAAAGGAGAACTTGGAACAAATTCGTCCTCAATGATGGATTTGTGTTCCGCGCTAACAAACTTTGCATTCCAGATAGTTCCGTTCGTCTTTTGTTGTTGCAGGAAGCATATGGAGGAGGATTGATGGGTCATTTTGGTGTGAAGAAGACGAAGGACGTCCTTGCTGCACACTTCTTTTGGCCACGGATGCGTCGGGATGTTGAGAGATTTGTTGGCCGCTGCACAACATGTCAAAAAGCTAAGTCACGTCTTAATCCACATGGTTTATATATGCCTCTTCCTGTCCCTAGTGTGCCTTGGGAGGATATTTCTATGGACTTTGTTTTGGGATTGCCTCGCACACAGAAGGGGAGGGATAGTATTTTTGTTGTTGTGGATAGATTTTCGAAAATGGCACACTTTATTCCCTGTCACAAAATTGATGATGCCACACATGTTGCTGATTTGTTCTTTCGTGAAATTGTTCGTTTGCATGGTGTGCCGAATACTATAGTTTCAGATCGTGACACTAAATTTCTTAGCCATTTTTGGAGATGCTTGTGGACAAAATTGGGAACTAAGTTGCTGTTTAGTACTACATGTCATCCCCAAACTGATGGACAAACTGAAGTGGTTAATAGAACTTTGTCTACTATGTTAAGGGCTGTTTTAAAACAGAATTTAAAAAAGTGGGAAGAATGTTTGCCTCATATCGAATTTGCTTATAATCGTTCCATGCATTCTACTACTAAAATGTGCCCTTTTGAGGTTGTGTATGGTTTTGTTACTCGTGCACCTATTGATTTATTGCCTCTTCCATCTTTGGTGCCAAATGATCTAGATGCTACACAACGTGCTGATTTGGTGTTAAAATTGCATGCCACTATTAAAGAAAATATTGAGCGCATGAATGCTAAATATAAAATGTATGGTGATAAGGGTAGAAAGAAAATTGTGTTTGAACCTGGAGATCTTGTTTGGTTACATTTGCGCAAAGATCGTTTTCCTGATTTGCGCAAGTCCAAGTTAATGCCACGAGCTGATGGTCCTTTTAAGGTGTTAGAGAAAATAAATGATAATGCATATAAACTTGAGTTGCCTGCAGATTTTGGGGTTAGTCCCGCATTTAACATTGCAGATTTGAAGCCATATTTGGGAGAGAATGATGAGATGGCGTCGAGGACGACTTCAATTCAAGAAGGGGAGGATGATGAGGACATCCCTGCTATAGATGCAACCGCCACTACTACACCACCTACATTACAAGGACCTATGACTAGAGCTCGTGCACGTCAACTTAATCAACAGGTACTTTCGTTCCTACGAGCTACTTCTAATATACATGAGAATATGATGCTGCCTAAAGTAGATGTGTATGTCTCTCTTAGGAATGATGGACCAAGCATGGATGCGAGGGACAAGCTATGGAGCATGTACGTGCAAGGAGATGGTAGCAGGAGTGCACCTGATGGAGATGATTATGCCACCAATGGAGAATATGATGATTGAAGACTTGGACGAAATATTCATGCCTATACTTCATATTTTCGTCCATAGTCACATATGGTGCTGCGCCACCTTTATTTATGGGCCAGGGCCCATGTAATTTCGAGTCAGACTTTTAGTGTGTTTTTAGAGTCCGTAAGGAGGAAGGAACGTCCACTTAGGGTTGGATTCGGCCACCACCCCTTGGCTGGCCGAAATCCCTTTCTCTCCTCCTTATATACCCCCCATAGGTAATCGTTTAGACTTGGATTTTGTTTAGTTAAAAAGAACTCAGCTTTTTCTAGTCTTCGCCATAGGCACGAGTGTCGGCTAGACCTCCTGTACTACGCACTTGCAAGATCCCACCATCCATCAATAAAGTTCATCTTCCATCCGCAATTCTTGATTGCAAAATTGGTTCTTACTTGTTTCTCGATCGCAGGTAGAACTAGACCTCTTTGGTCAGGCCGATCCTGCTTCTGCAGGGTTGGTAACTCACGGAGATTGGTTTAGCGATTGCGTTGGCGCTGCGTACTTATACGTGGAAGTCGGATCGCCAAGGTCGAACTCCACCAGAATCGACGTATCTTATCTCATCGAAAGATCGGACTACCTTTGCCCTATCAGTGGGGAAAAGGAGACTAAATCCCCGACATCGGCCGCGTCAGCAATGGCTCCATCAAAATCACCGGCTCCATAGCCTGAGCCATAGGCGCCGCCGACATGGTGCCGACCGGCGATGCTCCTGGAGGCCAGAATCAAACTGGGAGAGGGAGTCTTCATAATCTTTTCCAAATCAGACTGATTCAGAGCATTCCGTACGGACGCAGGCGACCCACCAATCATGAGTGACGTTAACGGCGGAGGACAGGTGAAAGGACAAACGATGTCGCCGGTTTAAGGCTTGATAATTGCGGAATAAAACTAGATGTTTAAATTAACAAGCCAATAACCTAATATACTAGGTTCACCTATATGCACCAACAACTTATGCTAAGCAATATAACAACAAGGTGATAGCAATATATATGAAATCAAGCACAAAGTCTATGACAATGTAAAGTGCATAAGTAAAGAGCTCGGGTATAGAAATAACCGAGACACACGGAGACGAGGATATATTCCCGAGTTCCTCCTTGTTAAGGGAGTACGTCTCGTTGGAGGGGTGTGAGCTCGCCACAAGAGGCCTACTCAAGATGCCACAAAGGACTCATCCTATTCTCCGATGAACCGCACCCAACGGTTTGGTTCACCTTCCACTTTCGGAATCCTTCAAGGCGGAATCTGGAGCCTTTACAACGTTCTTGGGACACACACCCACAACTCAATCGGGGGCTCCCAAATCTTGTCCGAAGCTTCACAACTTGAAGACTTCACGGCAAAACCAACCGTCTAGGGTACACAATGCACCCAAGAGGCACAAGCTCTTGGGAACACAATGCACCCAAGAGTAACAAGCTTCTCGACCTTCAATCCCACGTATCAACGTGGGGAACTCAAACCTATGCACTAAATGCAAAAGGCAAGACCACACAACGTGGTCAAGTCCTTCACTCCCAAATCCAGCCAAAGCAACTAATGCTAGGGAGGGATTTGAGAGGAAGAGCAAAGAGGAGAACCACAAAAAAACTCCAAGAACTAAATCCACTAGGTTCCCCTCACTTAGAGGAGAGATTGGTTGGTGGAAATGTAGATCTAGGTCTCCTCTCTTGTTTCCCTAAATATGGGCAAGAATCATTGGAGGGATTGGGAGAGGGCGAGGTTTTCCAAGGTCAACAATGGTGGGAGAGATAGAGAAATTCGTGCTGCAGAATAACCTATGGTGATTTGGGGAAGAAGGGGGCCTTTTATAGGTCCCCACAAAAACTAGCCGTTACAGCCTGCTCAAACAGGAGACTCCGGTGTAAGTGCATCGGAGACTCCGGCCAGGGCTGGAGATTCCGGCCAGGCTCTGGCCTCCTTCCGGACAGGGCACCAGAGGCGCACCACATGTTGGATCATCGGGGCAGGCCGGAGATTCCGGTCTAGAGGGGCCGGAGACTCCGGACTATCACCGGTGATGCTCCGAACCCCTATCCAGTACCGCACCACAAAGAGGCAAAGAGCAAAGAAAAAATTTGAGGCCGGAGATTCCGGGTCCTGTGGACCGGAGACTCCGACGTACCGGAGACTCCGGACCATCTCCGGTGTACCTCCGAACCCCAATCCAGTACCGCACCACAAGAAGGTCACTTGGCAGTGAAAAACAATGGACCAGAGACTCTGGGTCCTTTGGGCGGAGACTCCGGTGGGACCGGAGACTCCGGACCATCTCCGGACCAGATCCAAACAGAACAACCATAACTTTTGCAAAGAAGTCCGAATGAAGTGAACCCAATTTTGTTGGAAAGAGGACGACAAATGCTACCCTTGGAAATGTAGCAAACAAGCAATGGAGATTTTGCAAAGAAATGGAAGAGAGAAACCTTCCGCACGGATGAACCGGCAAAATCTCCAATACCGAAACCGCAATAGAAGACGCATATGAAAACCGTTTTCGTTGACCTTGGCCTTGTCATGACAAGCACCAAGACCACACCACGATAAGAGACAAATAAGAACCAATAAAGATGATTGCAAGGATGCAAAGGTTTGAGCTCTCCACGAACGATACGATCAAGATACTCGGTCGAGAGCCCCTCTTGATAGTACGGCTATCTATCCTATAACCCGGTCTCTCAACAAACATCATGAGACCGGTAAAATAGAAAGCCTATCAAGATCATACCTTTGCCTTGCGCATAATTCACTTGAAGTCGATTAAGACGATCTTCATCTCCTCAAGACGAACCACCTTTCTTGATTGCGCTTCGCTTGGTGAAGACTCACATGTTGCTTCCCCATACACCAATATGAGAGAAGCACTCTTCGGCATATCTTCACTTGGACTCAAGTGTTGATCAACCCGCACTTAGCCTTGATCAACATATAATCTTCTTCCCTTAGCCTTGACTTCAACAAAGGAGATCAAGCAACGCATATGGACACAACCTACAAGTAGCTCAATACAAACATTAGTCCATAGAGATTGTCATTAATTACCAAAAATACACATGGGGGCAACCATGCACTTTCAATCTTCCCCATTTTGGTAATTGATGACAATCCCTTTTTAAGTGGGTTTATATAATTGAATTAAGCACCTTGCAAGACAAACAAGCAAGGATGCAAGCACATTAAAGGCAAATGCAACAAAACTATAAAACCCAAATTCCCTTAAACCCTCTAAACTTCTCCCCCATTGGCATCGATTGCCGAAATGGGAAGAAAAATTTAGAAAGTCAATATAATATGAGTTCCTCCATAAAGTGTGCATTTCTCAAGATATGAGTGAAATCAAATGCACATATCCATTGATGAATAATTAGAGGGAATCAAACTATATTGAGGATCCAAAGATTGCAAAAAGATGAAATCATTCTAAACATCTCCACAAAGGAGAAAAGCAATCGAGAAGATCCAACAAACCAAACAGAACACAAAGTTTTATGATTCGAGCAAACGAGTGTTCTAAATAAAATTGGAGAAGCTCCCCAATGTTCATGCACTATTGAGGAGTGCACAAATATGGAATCCTCACTCCCCCAAAATCATCTAGAACACTCAACAAGTGCAAGGGTGTAAAAACTAAATCAAAACAAAGCACTTGCACCAAAGATGTGGTTGAGCCATAAGGAGATACCAATTTTCAAAGATTCAATCGTAAGATAGGCCCAACCAAGATAAAAGAAGATCTTTAAAGGTGTATGTTCACAAGCTTAGGGATACCAATTGGAAACTAAAACCAATTGAAAATGCCAAAAGCTAGTGAGAGCATTTAGCCAATAAAAATCAACATACTCACCATGGTAAGCATGAGGTAAAAGATCCTCAACAAATACATGAGTGTGCAAAGATGCAAATAAAATTAAGATACGCACTCATGAAGCAAATTTGGAGCCACCAAAGAATTATAGATAGAAATCAAGGTAGCTCAAAAGAAATAGGATACCAACTAAAAGGTGACCTCTCTCATATGTATAGGTTTCTAAGTAGACAAATCATTGATGATATACATCCACAAAGAAACTTGCACATATGAAATGTTCGATGAAGGGGAGACCACGGTATCCAAAAGGGAAGTCATGAATATACAAAAGAGATTATTTCTTAAAGGCATAGAACATAGCTCAAATTTATCTCATTGTATATAAATGAACTTAAAAAATATCAAGGACATCACACATATCACTAAGGGAACAAGAGATAGTGAAGATGCTTTGAGATAGGCAACAAGTATCTCAAAGAAATAATACCAATTGAAGAAAAAGGTTTTTGCAATTTCATCACAAATATCACAAAGATATACCAAGTGAAGGAAATAAGCCAAAACCACAACAATTGCACATAAAAGCTTTCATGCCAAGAAGCAACCTACATAAGGTTGAGACTAGAAAAGTATGCATGAGGTGGATACTTGTTACCGAGATACATTGACGATGAAGACGATGAGAGTTTTTTTATCATCAAAGCTTGACTCCAATAATGACATGGTGAGAACACCTTCCTTATGAATGAGGCAAGCATCCAATGCATCTCCATTGTACCTAAAACAAAATTAAAGTACAACATGGTTCCCAAACTCATTGGATCACATAGTAGTTAGATGAACTACAATACATAGGACATACTCCACATAAATATATGCATATAGATATGAAATTGAATTTCATGCACATCTTAGCCGATTTAGGACTCGGTGGAGTATACCCTATATATTGGATCAAGAAAGACAAGCATGCTATAATAAAATAAATTAGTAACTGTGCATGCAAAGACTTTCAAGAACCAAATGAGATACAATGTGGACAAAAACACCAAGTAGACCAAGAAGAGGGCACACCAAAGTGTGACACAAAAGGTTGTCCAAATTATATCAAAATCCAAATCAACATATGATTGAGGAAAAATCAAGTCAACATATGATTGATTCCAAAACACATCAACACAAGAAGTGTGATATCAATAGGAATCGAATCAAAACAACACATGATTGATAAGACACCAATTGAAAATAAGATACCAACTAGGAGAAAAGATACCAAGAAGAGGATAATACTTGACCAAAATCAAGTAAAGTAAACTAAAATAAAGAAATAAGGTATCAAGACTCCCACAATAAGTATCAATTGAAACAAATATATATGGAGAAGATATCAAATTCCAAGTGATGCCAATTGATGGTACCAAAGCATAATATAAAAAAATCAAATGCCAATTGAAAGGATCAAATATTGATAGATAGGATAGTGTTCTAAATAAAAAGGAATGCTCCACCAAGATTCATGCATTATGTTTGATATTTGTATTTGAATACAAAATGCACGCACAAGGGATCATTACTCTCCATATTTTATTTAAACCACTAAACACTACCAATTGAAAATTAGGATCCATGCAAGAGGCAAGGAAGGCAATGGGAGTAAAAACAAAAACACTTGGCAATAAATAAGGCAATTCAACGCAAGAGCCAATATGAGGATGAACAAAAATATTCTACCACAAATGTGAATATCAATTGTCCAAGGACAATTAGTGTAAGGAAATATTTTCCCCGTGAGTAGAGATATACAAGGTCATCCTCACAAGATAATACATATGGCAATGGATAAGAAATAATACACCATATTTTAAAAAAGTTTGTTGGTAGTTCCAACTATTCAAACCAACCGGCAAGGCCATGGTTAGAATAATATGGAACAAATGGTTTCTCAAATAATATATGGAAATGCATATTAGAGAAAACCACACCAAGCAAACTCACACAAACAAGAGCCAAAGGATAACCAAAATGAAAATTGGAACTTGTTCGAGCCAACATGCCACATAGGAATGAGATAATTTAAAATATCAAATCTAAGTGGCAAACCTCAAATGTTCACATTTTATGGGATTGTAATATGCACATAGCTTATTACTCTCCCATAATGTGGTAATTCATTTTATCTAAGCAAGAGGCAAATAAAACCAACTAGATAAATTAATGGACATTGTAGAATTTGAATTTCTCATGAATATGACATACCACATAGTAACTAGATAATATTGAAATATCAATACTAGGTGGTGTGCCTCATGTACACACATTTTTAGGTTTGTGAAGTGCACAAAGCATATCACTCCCCCAAAATGGGATAGTCCATTAATCTCTCAAAAGAGTCAATTGAAATCAACACAAGATCCAATAAAGACTCAACACAAAGATTACACGTATATGATGCGCAAATTAACATACACAAACTTGATTGCTCAAGGTAAGTAATAGGCACAACATATACAAGCACATTATAGGAACAAACCTAACACATGCAAGGGCGCAAGCAACTTTCAATATATATATAATTTAAATACAAGTTACCGCAAGGAGGAACATAGGATATGAGATATGGCAATATAATCCAATTGAGTTGGCTTGATGAAATAATTATCATGAAGATTCCTTAATTCTTCAAAGATAGGCAAGTCTCAAATGTCCTCCACCAACACCTATTGATCAAGTTGAAGCTTGTTAGTCCCCAACCAAGTTGGGTCCTAAGAGGTTAGTCACAATAGGATTGGCAACCCAAATGGTTCTTTTCTTGACACCACTTTGAGTCCCCACATATTTGGCAAACACATTGCCAACTCTATCCTTCCCAAAAGAATAAACATCATCAATTATGATAGGAGAGGATAGGTTACCGATGGTGCATGAAGAAGCAAAGTGACCCTTGCCACTACAAAGGTAGAAACATCGACTCTTCTCTTTCTTCTTAATAGGTTCCTCAACTTGAGGAGCATTGACTTGAGTCTTCTTAGGAGGTGGCCTTTGTTCAACTCGTGGTGGAGCATGAGATTGAACAAGAGGCCGCTTCCCTAGTTTCTTCTCACTAAGAGGCTTCTTCTTCATTGGGCAATCCCTAACATGGTGCCCTTCTAGATTGCACTTGAAGCAAGTAATTTTGGTCGAATTCTTGACTTGTTCTTGGCCCTTCTTATTCTCAACCTTGGACTTGTTCTTGTTGTAGGAGTTGAATCCAAGTCCACTCTTGTCATTGGGGATTGTTGCACACTCAACATGTTGTCAAGTGCACTCTTCCCTTCTTGATGCTTTTCCAAGCCATTCTTCATAGAAGTGGCTTGGGCCTTGAGATCTCCTATTTTCTCTACATGGTTAGTGACAACACAAGTACTAGAGAGGTAGATGCATCATTGTTAGAGCAACAAGGCAAAGCAAGTAATTCATCACAAGAGGTACCAACATTGTGAGTGGATGAACTACTATGACTAGCACATGGCAATATAGCATTTTTAGATAAAGTTGTGCCATTGTCCACATGAGGCTCACAAGATGTTACCTTGGTAGTGATAGCCTCATGAGCTAACTTTAGACTAGCATAGGATGCTAGAAGATCATCATTAGAGCTAGATATCTTTTCATGACTTTCTTCCAAGTTCCCATACTTTCTAGTTAGCAACTCAAGTTGAGCCCTTAGCTCAACATTCTCCTTCAAAATAGATGCTTCACAAGAAGTGGGGTTAGTATCACAAGCATCATTAACATTAGGAATGGAAGAAGACAACTTGGCAAGCTCTTCCTTAAAGCTAGCATTTACCTTTTTCGTGACTTTTTATTTAGCATGAGTATGGTCACGTTCTTTAACGAGTTTAGCAATTATTACATTGTGAGACTTCTCAATAGATTCTAGTTTCTCCTCAAGAGAAGCCCGAGTCTCTTGCTCTTCCTCAAGAGTCACCTCTAAAGATGCTTTTTCATTCTCATCCTCTCTTTCAATCATTCCTTTTTCTACAAGGCTTGCTTCCAAAGCCTTAATAGTAAGCCCACACTCAATTAGGGTTTCCATAATTTCAAAGAGGATAGCATGAGCATTTTTATTTTTAGGAAGGGCATTTAGAACCATTAGACCTTTTTTATGAAAGGATTCGTCATCATCATCCTCATCATCTTCTTCATCATTATTATCATTATCATTACTACTAGAAGATTTAGCCATAAGGCAAAAGATGGTTGATAAAGAAGAACAATTAATTATTGAACTACTCAAGTTCACATCTTGTTCCATAACTAATTGGGTTTCCTCTACATTATTATTCATACAAGAGTTAGAGGGAACACAAGCATTTTTATCATGGCAACAAGATAAAGCAACCATATCATCAATAGATTTATCCAAGCAATTTTTGGATGATATGCAAGGACTATCAACACTATCATGTATGACATTTATAGTGCTATGTGTGTTGAGGTCCAAAAATGAGGCATTGCAACAAGATAGAGATAAAAGATCATCAACAATGAGCTCACTATCATTATTGCAACACCTATCACTACTTACCATCACATTAGTTTGTGGCTTACCACATTTTGGTGAAGTAGACGAAGTTGAGAACTCATTACGCCCGGAGGTGGAGGGAGTACAATCATACTCAATAGTCATGGACTTGCCGTATTTATCTTGAAGCTTTGTCCACAATTCATGAGCATTCCGGAGAGGCATGATTGACTCAAAAACTACAACACACAAAAATTTACAAAACTCATTAAAAGCTAGAGCATCTAGCTATAAGTTTTTCTCATCCTCTAAAGTCATACGTTCGTAGTCCTTTGGAGGAGAAAAACCTATATCTAAGATACGCTCAATATTGGGGTCCAAGACCCGTAAGTGACTAAGCATATGAGTTTTCCAAACATTAAAATTTCTGCCATTGAATATAAAAGTGGGATCATGCACTGATTCTCTAAACGACATCTTTACTCTCTAGGCGGTAAATCCCCAAAAAGAGAGTTGAGGCTCTGATACCAATTGAAAGTACAAACGATGTCGCCTAGAGGGGGGGTGAATAGGCGATTAAAACTTTTCCGGTTTAAGGCTTGATAATTGTGGAATAAAACTAGGTGTTTAAATTAACAAGCCAATACCCTAATATACTAGGTTCACCTATATGCACCAACAACTTATGCTAAGCAATATAACAACAAGGTGATAGCAATATATATGACATCAAGCACAAAGGCTATCACAATGTAAAGTGCATAAGTAAAGAGCTCGGGTATAGAAATAACCGAGGCACGCGGAGACGAGGATGTATTCCCGAGTTCCTTCTTGTTAAGTGAGTACGTCTCGTTGGAGGGGTGTGAGCTCGCCACAAGAGGCCTACTCAAGATGCCACAAAGGCCTCACCCTATTCTCCGATGAACCGCACCCAAGGGTTTGGTTCACCTTCCACTATTGGAATCCTTCAAGGCGGAATCCGGAGCCTTTACAACGTTCTTGGGGCACACACCCACAACTCAATCGGGGGCTCCCAAATCTTGCCCGAAGCTTCACAACTCGAAGTCTTCGCGGCACCAACAACCGTCTAGGGTACACAATGCACCCAAGAGGCACAAGCTCTTGGGAACACAATGCACCCAAGAGTAACAAGCTTCTCGACCTTCAATCCCACGTATCAGCGAGGGGAACTCAAACCTATGCACCAAATGCAAAAGGCAAGACCACAAAAGGTGGTCAAGTCCTTCACCCCCAAATCCAACCAAAGCAACTAATGCTAGGGAGGGATTTGAGAGGAGGAACAAAGGGGAGAACCACAAAAGAACTCCAAGAACTAGATCCACTAGGTTCCCCTCACTCAGAGGAGAGATTGATTGGTGGAAATATAGATCTAGGTCTCCTCTCTTGTTTCCCTCAAGATGGACAAGAATAATTGGAGGGATTGGGAGAGGGCAAGGTTTTCCAAGGTCAACAATGGTGGGAGAGAGAGAAATTCGTGCTGCAGAAAAACCTATGGTGATTTGGGGAAGAAGGGGGCCTTTTATAGGTCCCCACAAAAACTAGCAGTTACAGCCTGCTCAGACAGGAGACTCCGGTGTAAGTGCATCGGAGACTCCGGCCAGGGCTGGAGATTCCGGCCAGGCTCCGGCCTCCTTCCGGACAGGGCACCAGAGGCGCACCACATGTTGGATCATCAGGGCAGGCCGGAGATTCCGGTCTAGAGGGGCCGGAGACTTCGGACTATCACCGGTGATGCTCCGGACCCCTATCCAGTACCGCACCACAAAGAGGCAAAGAGCAGAGAAAAAACTTGAGGCCGGAGATTCCGGGTCCTGTGGACCGGAGACTCCGGCGGACCGGAGACTCCGGACCATCTCCGGTGTACCTCCGGACCCCAATCCAGTACCGCACCACAAGAAGGTCACTTGGCAGCGAAAAACAATGGACCGGAGACTCCGGGTCCTTTGGGCCGGAGACTCCAGTGGGACCGAAGACTTCGGACCATCTCCGGACCAGATCCAAACAGAACAACCATAACTTTTGCAAAAGAAGTCCGAACGAAGTGAACCCAATTTTGTTGGAAAGAGGACGACAAATGCTACCCTTGGAAATGTAGCAAACAAGTAATGGAGATTTTACAAAGAAATGGAAGAGAGAAGCCTTCCGCACGGATGAACCGGCAAAATCTCCAATACCGAAACCGCGATAGAAGACGCATATGAAAACCGTTTTCGGTGACCTTGGCCTTGTCATGACAAGCACCAAGACCACACCATGAGAAGAGACAAATAAGAACCAATAAAGATGATTGCAAGGATGCAAAGGTTTGAGCTCTCCACGAACGATACGATCAAGATACTCGGTCGAGAGCCCCTCTTGATAGTACGGCTATCTATCATATAACCCGGTCTCTCAACAAACATCATGAGACCGGTAAAATAGAAAGCCTATCAAGATCATACCTTTGCCTTGCGCATAATCCACTTGAAGTCGATTAAGACGATCTTCATCTCCTCAAAACGAACCACCTTTCTTGATTGCGCTTCGCTTGGTGAAGACTTACATGTTGCTTCCCCATACACCAATATGGGAGAAGCATTCTTCGGCATATCTTCACTTGGACTCAAGTGTTGATCAACCCACACTTAGCCTTGATCAACATATATTCTTCTTCCCTTAGCCTTGACTTCAATAAATGGAGATCAAGCAACGCATATGGACACAACCTACAAGTAGCTCAATATAAACATTAGTCCATAGATATTGTTATTAATTATCAAAACCATACATGGGGCAACCATGCACTTTCAACAGGTTCGGCGAAGCAGCACCGGCGCTCGAGAGCAATGACCGGGGCCTGTCCGATACAAACGATGCGTCCATGCACATATGCAACTGCCACATAAACCCTAACTGGCGCAATCGTAACCGTAGACATAATCCACCCAAATTTGCATCTACAAGACAACAATAGTGGGGAAAAGGAGACTAAATCCCCGACATCGCCCGCATCGGCAATGGCTCCACCAAAATCTCTGGCTCCATAATCGGAGCTGTAGGCGTCGGCAACGTGGTGCCGGTCGGACGATGCTCCAGGAGGCCAGAAGCAAATGGGGGAGGGAGTCTTCAGAATCTTTTCCATATCTGATTGAGAGCATTCCATGCGGACGCAGACGACCCACCGATCATGAGTGAGGCTAACAACGGAGGACAGGTTCGGGCGAAGCAGCACCAACGAGCAACGACCGGGGCCTGTCCGATACAACACGATGCGTCCATGAACATATGCAACCTAGAGGCTATACATACACAAGCTGACAAGCGGCATACATCACGGCATCACGCCAACACAAACAAAAAAGCTTGACCGCAGTACAGTCTACAGGGTTACCATTTCAGCCCCGGGAAAAGAAAGAAGGAATTTCAACGAAAGGTGAAGGTCTGACCAGCATTTGGGTCACGGGTGCAGCTTCGCATGCGTCAAACCGGACCTGGCAGATTTCGATGGTGAGAGAGATACTGCGGCGGGGCTGACACTCGTGCGAGCCGAGCGATGCGAGAGTCGAGACGCACGCAACGCAACGCAATAGCCTTTGACCCTGACCGCCCATGTGATTAACTTACCACAGCACACGAGTACATCAGGTCTATATGACTCCCAGGTTTTTTAAAACGTATTTTGAAATGTAAACAATTGATAAAAAAAATTCGGACTAACCATCTCAACATTCACTATCCTCATAATGTTGTTAAACGGAGATCGTGTTTTTTTTGTACAAGAAAGACAAAATTTAATATTAAATAGGAATTTCATGGGACATATTTTTATCTTTTACATATGTTATAAAAAATATCAATTTTCTCTAATTTTTTAATTTGCGCACATAATACACCTATATGAATATGCTAAACTTTCGTTCAGAATTGTTTGTTATTTTACTAAGGTAGGACAATATGCGCCACCTGACAAACTGAATTTTAGGGTTTTTCGACCGCACTCACGCCTATCGATCCCCTCAGATAAGGATGAGAATACGTGACTCACTTGTCCCACTTATACTCTTTTTTACATGTCTAGTACAAAATTTTCTAGTCATATATAAAATGGAGTTTAAGTGGGATAAGTGGGTCCCGTATTTGCATCCCTACCCTCAGATCTGTTACGGCACTGCTCAGTGGGCTGTGCCCTGCGAGTTCGACGTAGGAGAGTGCAGCTAGCATGGTACTTGTACTGCTCTTTGCTGAAGGGATCCGTGCAGAGTTGACTGAAGATTTACGATGGTCACTCTGTACTAGTGTCTGCTCTGTACCGATCAGTTTCGGCTACAGATTTACTGAAAAGATGATAATTCCGTGTTACCAATTTCGGAGGAAATTGGTGTCGGTCATTGCGCAAAGCACTCACTTGACGAGTGCAGCGTTTTGGCACCCGGGCTTCATGTAGCTGTTTATTTAAAACATTAAAAAAACAAATTTGAAAGTTTAAAAAAATTCTGAAAAAATATACTGTATATGTATAGCCAATAATTTATCCTACAAATATGCAAAATATCAGTCTAAAATATGTTGTATTATACGCTACACGAAAAAGATAAATTGGTAGATCTGGGTGTGTGAATAGTGTGCTCCAACATTTGTCACATTTTGTCATAATTTGTCTTTTTTATAGATCACATAATACAAAGAATTCCGTATTGAAATTTTGCACAATTGTAGGATACAGTATTGGCTACATCTATGTTTTTTTTTAGATTTTTTGAAACTTTAAAATACTGATTTTAAAATTTTCAAAATAAATGGCTACATATAGCCCAAGTTCCAAAAGGCTTTTTGTCACTTGACCTGCTTTTTGCACAGACCGCCAACTATTCCCGTAATAGGGCTTTTTGCACAGACCGCCAACTATTCCCGTAATAGGTTGCACGCATGTCCAAATCTCTAATTAAGCTCATTCGTATCAGATCTGACTGTCAGGACTGAAAACTTAATGCCGATGTCCAAATTATTCCAACTTTTCTAGATTAGTTATTTTACATTGTTTTATCTATTTGAACATTTTTCAGTTTTTTTTAGTTTGAAGTTTTCCAATGCGCTAGCATAGTACTTGTACTGCTCTATGCTGAAGGGATCCGTGCAGGGTTGGCTGAAGATTTACTATGGTCACTCGGTACAGATCAGTTTCGGCTACAGATTTACTAAAAAGATAGTAACTCCAATATCGGAGGAAATTGCTGTCGGTCGTTGCGCAAAGCACTCACTTGTCGAGTGCGGCGTTTTGGCACCCGGCTTCATGCAGCCATTTATTTCAAACATTCGAAAAAAAAAATTGAAAGTTTGAAAAAATTCGGAAAAAAATATACTGTATATGTATACCCAATGATTTATCCTACAAATGTGCAAAATATCAGTCTAAAATATGTTGTATTATACGCTACACAAAAAATACAAATTGATAGATCTGGGTGTGTGAATAGTGTGCTCCAACGTTTGTCACATTTTGTCATAATTTGTCTTTTTATAGATCACATAATACAAAGAATTCCATATTAAAATTTTACACACATTTGTAGGATACAGTATTGGCTACATCTATGTTTTTTTTATAGATTTTTTGAAATTTTAAAATACTGATTTTAGAAAGTTCAAAATAAAGGGTTACATGTAGCGCACAAGTTCCAAAAGGCTTTTTGTCACTTGACCTGCTTTTTGCACAGACCGCCAATCTATTCAGGTAATAGGTTGCACGCATGTCCAAGTCTCTAATTAAGCTCATTCATACCAGATCTGACTATCATGACCGAAAACTTAATGCCGATGTCCAAATTATTGCAAACTTTTCTAGATTAGTTATTTTACATTGTTTTATCTATTTGCAACACTTTCTTTTTTTTAAGTTTGAAATTTTCATCAATTCTGAATGAATCTCACAAAAAGTGATAAGACTTTTAAAAGATACGTTCAAATTATTTCAAAGTTTTCCAATACTTTTCTAACAAGTTAGAAAAATCCATCAAATTTTAGCCAAACAGTGTGAACTATTTTTCTTTTTAAATTTTAGACTTAAGAGTGAACACTGTAAGCTAGTTAGGTTTCCTCACACTAGCATGGGATAGTCCTGGCCATGGGCCGGGCCGGGCTTGGTCCGGGCCTAGAAAAGCCCACGATAGAAAACCTAGACCTAGGCCCTGCTGTCGGGCCTATAATTCAGCCCAAGCCCGGCCCATTGAATGGATCGTATGGGCACCTAGAGGGGGGGGGGGGGGTTAATAGGTGCTACACCAATTTTTAATATTTTTTAATTTAAGGCTTAACACAAAGGTAAATTATCTAGATATGCAACTATGGTGAAATTACCTATATGAGAAGCAAACTAAACAACTAGGCAATTAACGATACAAGTAACGGCTACAAAGGGAAAGAGGTAACCGAAAGGGAAAGCACGCGAAGACAAGGGTGTATTCCCGAGTTCCTCCTTGTTAAGGCAGTACGTCTCGTTGGAGGGGTGTGAGTTCGCCACAAAGGCCTCACCCTATTCTCCGATGAACTTCGCCACAAAGGCTTGGTTCACCTTCCACTATCGGAGTCCTTCAAGGCGGAATCCGAAGCCCTTACACGGTTCTTGGGGCACACACCCACAACTGAATTGGGGGCTCCCAAAACAACAACACTGTCACAAATACAACAACAAATGAGCACAAGAATCTAGGGTAACACAAAGCTAACCCTAGAAACAAGAATCCTCAAGTGAATGAGGGGGAAATGAAGAACGGCTTGGTGAAGATGTAGATCCGGGTCTTCTCCTTCAATCCTCCGAAGATCAATGAGTTTGGACGGAGGAATTGGGAGATCTTGCGATTTTGAGCTCTCAAATATTAGGGTTCATAAATGCTGGACGAGCTGGCTGGTCTGAGGTAGGTGGAGGGGTATTTATACCCCTCTGAAAGTTCTGACCGTTGGAGGTCACTTATACCAGAGACTCCGGCCTAAGTGGGCCGGAGACTCCGGTCTCCTTCCGGGGTTCCTTCGGACTGGCACCAGAGGCTCCCCACACCTTGCTCGCTTGATAGAAGGGTCGGAGACTCCGGTCTGGGGGACCGGAGACTCCGGTGTTGGCTGGAAACTCCGCACCCGGGCGGAAACATGTCGAGGACGCAGGACAGGCCGGAGACTCCGGTCTCGCAGGACGGACACTCCGGCCTCCCCGGAGACTCCGGGCTTCCTTCGGGCACCCTCCGGACAGACACCAGAGCCGCACCACAGAAACTGGCGAAGGGCAGGAAAACCCAGGAGCCGGAGACTCCGGCCTGGCAGGCCGGAGACTCCGGTCGGGAGATTTCCTGCAGCAAGAAAACTTTGCCATTTCTTCACTTTTTGGTGAATGATGCTAGGGGAAAAATATGTCAATAATCCTGCAACACTTTGCATCATATTAGATAATCATTAGTGTTGTCATCTAACACACAAAACTAATAGGGGTTAGGAAATGTTCTTTCAATCTCCCCCTTTTTGGTGTTAGATGACAACACTAGGATTTGCAAAATAAAAGATCATATCATGTGACAAATAGCATCTCCCCCTAAATGTGTGCATATAGACAAGTTACACAAATGAGAGGAAACCCACATATAGGGGAGGATGCCACAAATAAATTAAGACATGATATAGAGGGGTTGACAACCATACCTTATGTGTGAGAATAAAAGATGATTCCAAAACACATCTCACACCATAATAACTCAACCAATAGATAATCACCGATACCATGTCTCAAGAATAAAACGACAACTAGATCCACATCTCACATAAAAGTAGCAAATAGCAAATAGAGTTCAACACCAAGTTCAACACACGAATAATAAAGGGACACAAGCTCTCAAGGAATGATAAAAGCAAATGCTTGTGCCCGACCCATGCAAATCCCACGGATGGCCTACTAGAACCATTTCTCCCCCTTTGGCATCGAGACACCAAAAAGGAAGAAAGGCGATGCTAACGGTCCCATAGAGATCACTCGGAGTCCTCGCGGTGGCATCATCATCATCATCATCATCATTCGAGCCACTAGCATCTTGATCTTCAATCTCCCTTTGAGGCATTGGAGCCTTGCCGGTGTTGCGCGAGGAAGAGGGCATGGAGGACACTTCCTCAAACTCAAAGTCGGACCAAGGGAATTGCTTTGCATTCCAAGCATCATAGCTAATTGTCTTCTCACTTTCAGTGGATCCGTGTCCTTGCCAATTCTAGGAGGAGGAGGAGGGGGAGGAGTCGTGTCCCTCTTTTTCTCCAACTCCTTGTACAACTTCATTTGATTTGAGATGATCAACTTCCTCTCCTTGTGAGCTTGGTAATTTTCCTTGTGGATGCACACATTCATGTGAAGCATCACTCTTTCAAACCAACTAAGCTTCTTTACTCTCTTTTGCACATCATCTTTGCCCTTGCTAGCCCATGAGGGAGGGTCGGCATTCTTACTCCTCCTACGAACGGGTGCCACATCTTCTTCCTCTTCTTCACTTGATGCAAATGGGACACGAGAGGGAGCACTAGAAGAGGATGGCTTGTCATGCTTGAGAATTTGGAGGGAGCCGGCCTTGTGAACGGTGAATTGCTCACGATTGAGATGTGGCACTTGATCAAGAATTAGCTTCATCACATAAGGTGCATATATAGGATTCTTCATCTCATGCACCGCCCAATGCAACTCACATTTGATGAAATCCATCACATCTATCTCATAACCTTGGCAATTGACTCCGGCTTGAAGCACCGCATAGGAATGAATAAGGAGGTTGACAAGCCCTCCACGAATTGCATCCACATTCCCGGCTTGGGGTGTAATATTGCATCTAAACATGCGAAGGAGGATATTGAATGTGGGAAGAAGATCCTTGTTGGAACCAACGGCGGACTTGTTGAGGTAGAGCGGTGTCATCTTGTTTTTATCATATTGGACTCCTTCCGTGTGCATGATTCTTCCATGGGAGCCTTCACCCGTGCGGAACACATATCCAAGCAATTCACCAAACCGAGTCATTGAGGACTCACATTTGATAGGCCCGGTCATCCAAGTTAACTTGACATCATCATCTTCCCCAAACTGAATCGTCGCAAAGAATTGTTGCACCAACTTGATGTCATAGTTTTGTTGAATAGTCATGAGGTGCTCCAACCCAAGCTTGCGAACTATCCAAACGGCCTCTTGAAAATACGGTTTGGTGCTAAGAGCGGAGAGGTTGAGGACCTTTTGCACACAAACGATATTAGGACCCGAGAGCTTTGCATAGACATCATTCATCACTACCTCTTGCTCCCTTCTCCAAAAATGAGGATTGTTGGAGTTTTGCGGCATATCAAAGAAGGGCTGTGACCTCATAGCACGGAACTCAGATTTGCTCAACCCACTAATGGTGGTCAAATTATCAAATTTTGCTTTCTTGGCCCTCTCTTGTGCAAGGAATTCTTCTTCAGCTCTTTTCTGCGCAGCCTCTCTAGCAGCAGCACCCCTGTCACGCTGAACCCAACGACCATCCTCGGTTTGATCCAAATAGGCCCTAGTACCCCTCTTATCTTTCCGAGTCACCTTATTGGGGTTGTGAGAGATTTTCTTGAGTCGATGCGAGGATCCTGTGAGTAAACAGAGAGGGGGTAGCAGGGGGATCAGCATACATGTCCAGGAAACAAAAGATGCATCAATTGGAGAATCAAAAGCACACAAATGTGATCTACACCGGAGATTTCGGTCTCAGGGGTCGGAGATTCCGGCCACACTGGAGTCTCCGGTATGGAACAGACCGGAGTCTCCGGCCCTGAGGCTGAGAATCTAGGGTTAGGTCAAAATTCGGTGCTAAAGATGCTAGAATTGATACATTGAGGTAAAAACAAGCCAGCAAGAGATTCTACACCATAGGGAGCAACACTACACACTCTATCCAAGATCTAGGAAGAAACCTAGAGAGGGAGAGAGGGAGGTACCGCTGCTCGACATGGTGGAGGTCTCCAATGGTGGGGAGGACGTTCCCCAACGTTGGAGAGGAAGAGGGGCCGGCTGGACGGCGGATTCCGGCGGCGGGAAGCGGCCGGGGAAGCTTCTCCAGGCAGGGGCGGCAGCAGGGGGAGAGGTAGGGGTCGGGGGTGGTGAGGGAGTTGTGATTCAACCCCCACCCCGACACCCTTTAGGACCCCTCTGGAAAACGCCGAGACCGGAGTCTCCGGCCTAAGCACACCGGAGTCTCCGGGGTGCCGGAGTCTCCGTGGCTTAGGGCGGAGATTCTGCTCAGACCGGAGTCTCCGGTGTTAGACACCGGAGTCTCCGGCCCCCACACCTCAGAAAAGCTAGTTTATGGTGGTGGACATGTATGTGGCAAGAGGAGCAAGTTTTGGGGCAAGGAGAGGCTTGGGATAGACAACACAAACTGGGATGGTACTTCACACTCAACTTGCAAAAGCCAAAAAACAATAAATGCCAAGATTGAGTGAGTTTCCCATAAGAACAAAAGATTTGCAAATAAAATCCAATAAAACCCCAAAAGGACCAACTCTTCACAAGGAAGAGGTCGGTGGCCTAGGCCACCATGTATGAGTTTATGGCATGGCACCGCGAAGATATATCTTGGGTCCATAACCAATACTCGTCATTTAAGCTCACAATTCATGAAATGAAAATAGAGATAAATAAATTTTTGCTATAGGCATATTGGGGGGAGGGAGAGCCCAATTTATTAGGACAACACTCCCCCTAAATTCATGCCCACACCTAAACCAAGATAGAGGTTGAAGCTATAGGTGTGTATGCAAGATGGTCAAGCCAAACTCCTCGAATCCACGATATTTAGCTCATTCCTCAAATAAGTGAATCTTGCTTCATCAAGTGGCTTCGTGAAAATATCGGCAAGTTGGTCCTTGGTTGTCACATATGCTAGCTCAATGTCTCCACGGGCAACATGATCTCGAATGAAATGATGACGAATCTCAATATGCTTGGTCCTTGAGTGTTGCACCGGGTTGTAGGCGATCTTGATAGCACTCTCATTGTCACACAAAAGAGGCACTTTGTCACAATTGACACCGTATTCCTTTAAAGTTTGCCTCATCCATAACAATTGAGTGCAAGCACTAGCGGCGGCCACATACTCGGCTTCGGCGGTGGAGAGAGAAATACAATTTTGCTTCTTAGAAGACCAACTCACCAAGGACCTACCAAGGAATTGGCAAGCCCCGGAAGTTGATTTCCTATCATCTTGATCACCGGCCCAATCCGAATCCGTGAACCCACGAAGAGTGAAAGAAGAATCCCTTGGGTACCACAAACCAAACCTTGGGGTATGAACCAAATATCGTAGGATTCTCTTGACCGCCAACATGTGGCTTTCCTTAGGAGCCGCTTGATACCTTGCACACACACCTACACTCAACACAATATCGGGTCTAGATGCACAAAGGTAAAGCAAAGAACCTATCATGGAGCGGTAAAGCTTTTGATCCACATCTATACCCTTTGGGTTAAGTTGTAGATGGCATTTGGTATCCATAGGTGTCTTCTTCTCCTTAGCATCGGCCATATTAAACCTCTTGAGCATGTCTTGAATATATTTTGCTTGGCTAATGAAAGTCCCTCCTCTCAATTGCTTGATCTCAAATCCAAGGAAGAACTTCAACTCGCCCATCATAGACATCTCAAACCTATCGGTCATAAGCTTTGAAAATTCATCATTAAAAGCTTTGTTAGACGAGCCAAATATAATATCATCAACATATAGTTGGCATACGAAAAGCTCCCCTTTAACCCTCTTAGTAAAAAGAGTGGGATCAATTTGCCCAACTTCAAATCCACGGTCTAACAATAACTCTCTAAGGTGCTCATACCACGCACGTGGTACTTGTTTAAGTCCATAGAGCGCCTTATCGAGCTTGTAGACATGGTTAGGGAAGTTGGGGTCCTCGAACCTCGGGGGTTGTTTAACGAATACCAACTCCTTTAAGGGACCATTTAGAAATGCACTTTTAACATCCATTTGTTGCAATTTAAAGTTATAACGGGATGCATAAGCAAGAAGGATACGGATGGACTCAAGGCGAGCCACGGGAGCATAGGTCTCTCCAAAATCAATGCCTTCAACTTGAGAGTACCCTTGAGCCACCAATCTAGCCTTGTTCCTTACAACCATGCCATGCTCATCTTGCTTGTTCTTGAAAATCCACTTTGTGCCGATAACATTGCGGCACTCCTTTGGCTTCTCAACTAGCTTCCAAACTTTATTGCGCTCGAAATTGTTGAGTTCTTCATGCATAGCTTGCAACCAATCCGGATCTTCAAGAGCTTCGGCCACTTTCTTCGGTTCAAACATGGCAATATGAGCTTGATGGTCACTAAAGTTCGCCAATTGCCTTCGGGTGGACACTTTGCCTCTCACATCACCAATCACTTTCTCAAGGAAATGTTCACGACGTGCCATGGTTCTTTCAACTCTAGCTCGACGACGGGCTTCGATATCCTCATTGCATCTTGGAGGTATCACTTGATCATCTTGATCATTCGAGTCCCCGCCTTGACCGGTAAGCTGTCCTTGATCCCCAGAAAACATATCAGCATTGTTGGAAGAGGTGGAAGGACCAAGGTCTTGAGCTGCACTTTCTTCTGCTGGATGTAGACCGGAGTCTCCGGCCTGGGGCACCGGAATCTCCGGCCCACCGGATTCTCCGGTCAAGATGGCCGGAGTCTCCGGCCTGGCGACAGGAGGCAGAAGAGATTGTTGTTGAGGGTCTTGAGCTTGATCTTTGATTAGGTGCATTAAGTGACTCCAGTAGCAGTTGCTTGCAATTCTGATGAAGATGAGGG
Organism: Puccinellia tenuiflora; assembly: GCA_012064385.1. NCBI lineage: Eukaryota > Viridiplantae > Streptophyta > Magnoliopsida > Poales > Poaceae > Puccinellia > Puccinellia tenuiflora. The sequence goes on from QRDG01002535.1 coordinate 1,218,923, forward strand.
CTCCACTTGAGTAGAGCATTGTCCTTCTCGATCCACCACAAGGGGTTCCTCAATGGGACGGAAAAATCCCACACCCATTCTTCTTATGGCTTCTTGAGGAATTACATCATCTACATCGGAAACATGAAATTGCGCCACTTGGGAGCCGTTATTTTCCTCGAACACCACACTACAAGATTCTATGATACGCCGTGTGGCTTTATCATAGATTCTATAAGTGTGGGATTCGGCACCGTAACCAACAAATATACCCTCTAGAGATTTAGATTCGAATTTAGTTAAGCGACAACCTTTGATCAAATAGAAACACTTACAACCGAAGACACGGAAGTAGGAGATGTTAGGTTTGTTGCCGGTGAGGATCTCATAAGGGGTCTTGTTCAACCCTTTGCGGAAGTAGAGCCGGTTGGAGGAGTGACAATGCCGTGGAAATAGCCTCCGCCCAAAAAGTCAACGGAGTCTTAAACTCCGCTAACATGGACCTTGCTATATCCATAAGAGTCCGGTTCTTCCTCTCGGCTACACCATTTTGTTGAGGGGTATAGGTTGCGGAATATTGATGACGAATGCCCTCTTCACTAAGAAACTCATTGAGGGTGTAGTTCTTGAACTCGGAGCCATTATCACTTCTAATTGCCAATATGGGGACATTGTGTTGACGTTGCATTTCAATGGAGAAGTCGATGAAGGTTTGTTGGGTCTCACTCTTCGACTTGAAGAAATAAACCCAAGTGAATCTTGAATAGTCATCAACAATCACCAAGCAATACTTCTTCCCACCAAGACTTGCTTCGGGAACGGCACCAAAAAGATCCACATGGAGGAGCTCCAAGATCCTCTTGGATGAAATAATAGTCTTGGAAGGATGGGGAGAATCATGCATCTTTCCTTCAACACAAGCCCTACAAACACGATCTTTGGCAAAAGAGACATCTTCTTTTAGTCCGAGAATGTGGCCACCCTTGTGAAGACTTTGCAAAGTTCTCATATTGACATGGGCTAGGCGGCGATGCCACAACCAACCCTTGTCGGCCTTTCCGAATAGGCACATCGAATTTAAAGTGGTTTCCCTCGAAAAGTCAACCACAAACAAATCATCCTCGACGTACCCAACGAAAGCGACCTTTAGAGTCTTGCTCCACAAGAGTACCACAACATCAATATCAAAGAAGACGGTGAAACCCATCTTATTAAGTGCATGAACGGAAAGTAAATTAAAACCAAGGTGTTCGACAAGGATGACATTCGCTAAGGTGATATCCTTAGCGACTACCACCTTGCCAAATCCCAATACCTTGGATTTTGATCGATCTCCATAAGTGACGGTTGCTTCATTTAGACTTGGTCTCAACTCCGTCATCAACTCCTTGCTTCCAGTCATATGTTTTGTGCATCCACTATCAAGCACCCATTTTGACCCACCGGAAGCATAGTCCTACAAGAAATCATTGCTTGGATTTAGGTCCCCATTTTTCAATGGGTCCTCTTTTGTTAGCAACAAGGGTCTTAGGAACCCAAATAGAACGAGCAATGGGTACATTTCTAGGACCAACAAACTTAGCATAGACATCCCCATAATAATCAACAAAGATAATGTAGTGAGGGTTAGTCTTTCCCGCAAAGTCATCACTAATGGTTTTGCCCCTTGTGGCACCACCACTAGCAATGTTGACCTTCTTCTTTGCTTGAGGGATCCTCTTTGCTTGAGGAGCACTAGTAACGTTGGCCTTCTTAATTTGAGGAGCTCTAGCATCCTTCATGAAGCTCTCTTTCTCCTTTTCTTCCTCAACGAACCCAAGACCAACTCTCCCCTTTTGTGAAGTGACAAACGGTTTCTTACCTAGGGAGATGGCCTTAGCAAGATTGATCTTCAACCTAGCATTTTCCTCAATGATATTTGCATGATCACAAGTAATAGGAGTAGAGGAACTAGGCATATCATTTTTAGGCGGTTGAGCTTGAAGTTGTTCATACGACTTGGTGAGGGTAGAGTGCTCACTCTCCAATGCTTTGTAGGCCTTGGAGAGCTTCTCTAGCTCCTCGGTTAGTTTAGAATGACCAACACCAAGCTCGACCTTTTCCTTCTTACATGCTTTGTATTTAGCAATTGCATGGTCACGTTCTTTAATGAGTTTAGCAACAATTACATCATTTGATTCTTCTATAGATTCTAGTTGTTGCTCTAGAGAAACTCTAAGCTCATGCTCTTCTTCAAGATTGTCTTTTAAGGATGCAATTTCCATAGCATCCTCTCTTTCAATCTTACCCTTGATCTCAAGCATTTCTTGAGCTTCACCATATTGACTCATAAGAGTCTCAACATGCTTCTTTGTTTCACCTTGCATGTTAGTGATAAAATGATCGAAAGCAACTATTTCCTCTTTGATTTTAAGACTAGTAGCATCATCCATATTACTCATAGCCTTAGGAGATGAGGGAGATGATACCTCAGTGGTCTTAGCCATGAAGCATCTTGCGGAGGAGTTAGAGACATTGTCATTAGGGGATTCAAATAGGGAAGGAGATGATGAAGAAGCAATAGCAATAGCGGCAACTTCATTTGTGGGCTCTTCTTCTTCTCCGGATGAATACTCTTCTTGAGCAAGCAACACAATTCTCGGAGGCTTCGTGTTGATGGCATTCTTCTTGAAGAAAGGTTTCTTATAGGTGTCCTTTGACTTGTCCTTCCTAACAAGCTTTCCTCCATGAAGTTCTCGGTTCTCAAACGGACACTCGGCCACAAAGTGATATTTATCTTGGCAATTGTAGCACGAACGAACTCTTTGGCCACCCTCCTTCCTTCCACTTGCCTTGTTGACAAAATCCCTTGCCTTGGACGGACTCTTCCAAAAGACTTTAGATGTGAGAGCCGCATAGTCCTTGAGAGTATCTTGAAGTTCTTTGGGATCCCAATGTGACACATCTTCTTGAGCCTCATCATCATCTTCTTGCTCCACAACCTTGGCCTTCAAAGCAAGTGAGGTTCCTCTATGCATTCCAATGGCTCGGGCTCGAGCATCTTCGGCATTCTTGGCGGCCACCTTGTATGCCGCCATCTCTTGCATGACCTCATTAGATGTCATGAGGTGATAATTGTGTCTTCCTTGGAGACTCTTCAAGTCGGTGGATTCAAACGGCCAAAGGGCGCTCACATACTTCCTCTTGATCCAAGCATCATCAACATAGTTTGCACCAAGAGCACGAAATTGAGTAGCAAGGGTCTTGAGTCTTTGATACATTTCTTCATGATCTTCACCCTCTACCATGAAAAAGCCCTCGGCTTGGTTGCTCAAAGCTTCAAATCTATTCCTTTGCATGCTCTCATTACCGACAAACTCTTGAGTGAGAATATCCCAAGCTTCCTTGGCGGTGGTGGCAACCTCGATGAGAGACATGTGCTTTTCTCCCACGGCGGTGTGAATTATGTTGAGAGCCAAGTCATTGAGTTGACCATCCACAACTTCTCTTCTTGTCATGTTGTTCGGGTCGACGGCCTTGAACCCAACTTGAATGATTCTCCATAGCTCGCTCGAAGCGCTCTTGATATGAGATTTCATCATAAATTGCCAATTAGTAAAACAAGATGGATTAAACTTAGGTGGATCACCCCTATTGTTTATATGATAATGCGGGATAGGTGGGTCGACCGAGTACGTGAATGGAACCCCATGGTACTCCGGCTTCCCACCATCAATTTTAGGAGGGGATTCATTAGTGTGTTGTTCGCCCTCCCCACTATGCGCGGCGGAAGCATTAGCCTCTAGGGATGGTGTGGCGGGTGGCTTATTGCCATTCAAGAGTTGCCTCATCATAGCACGCAACTCCTCCATTTGAGTGTTCATGGATGATGTCAAGCTTGTTTCCAAATTCTTGAGATCATCCATGGACACCGGGGGAGTGCTACCACCCGTAACACCATCACCGTCACCCATACTCTCTTAGGCGGTGAAGCCTAACTTAAGAGCCGAGGCTCTGATACCAATTGAATGGATCGTATGGGCACCTAGAGGGGGGGTGAATAGGTGCTACACCAATTTTTAATCTTTTTCAATTTAAGGCTTAACACAAAGGTAAATTATCTAGATATGCAACTACGGTGAATTTACCTATATGAGAAGCAAACTAAACAACTAGGCAATTAACGATACAAGTAAAGGCTACAAAGGGAAAGAGGTAACCGAAAGGGAAGCACGCAGGAGACAAGGGTGTATTCCCGAGTTCTCCTTGTTAAGGGAGTACGTCTCGTTGGAGAGGTGTGAGTTCTCCACAAAGGCCTACTCAACGCCACGAAGGCCTCACCCTATTCTCCGATGAACTTCGCCACAAAGGCTTGGTTCACCTTCCACTATCGGAGTCCTTCAAGGCGGAATCCGGAGCCCTTACATGGTTCTTGGGGCACACACCCACAACTGAATTGGGGGCTCCCAAATCAACAACATTGTCACAAATACAACAAGAAATGAGCACAAGAATCTAGGGTAACATAAAGCTAACCCTAGAAACAAGAATCCTCAAGTGAATGAGGGGGAAATGAAGAACGGCTTGGTGAAGATGTAGATCCGGGTCTTCTCCTTCAATCCTCCGAAGATCAATGAGTTTGGACGGAGGAATTGGGAGATCTTGCGATTTTGAGCTCTCAAATATTAGGGTTCATAAATGCTGGACGAGCTAGCTGGTCTGAGGTAGGTGGAGGGGTATTTATACCCCTCTGAAAATTCTAACCGTTGGAGGTCACTTATACCGGAGACTCCGGCCTAAGTGGGCCGGAGACTCCGGTGTAGGCCGGAGACTCCGGTCTCCTTCCGGGGTTCCTCCGGACTGGCACCAGAGGCTCCCCACACCTTGCTCGCTTGATAGAAGGACCGGAGACTCCGGTGTTGGCCGGAAACTCCGCACCCGGGCGGAAACTTGTCGAAGACGCGGGACAGGCCGGAGACTCCGGTCTCGCAGGCCGGACACTCCGGCCTCCCCGGAGACTCCGGGCTTCCTCCGAGCACCCTCCGGACAGACACCAGAGCCGCACCACAGAAACTGGCGAAGGGCAGGAAAACCCAGGGGCCGGAGACTCCGGTCAGGAGATTTCCTGCAGCAAGAAAACTTTGCCATTTCTTCACTTTTTGGTGAATGATGCTAGGGAAAAAATATGTCAATAATCCTGCAACACTTAGCATCATATTAGATAATCATTAGTGTTGTTAACTAACACACAAAACTAATAGGGGTTAGGAAATGTTCTTTCAGGGGTGAATAGGCGATTAAAACTTTTTCTATTGCGGAAGAAAACTAGGTGTTTAAATTAACAGGCCAACAACCTAAAAATCTAGGTTTACCTAAAGTGCACCAACAACTTATGCTAAACAAGGCAAGCAACAAGGTGATAGCTAGATATAGACTTCAAACACGATGGCTATCACAATGTAAATTTGCATAAGTAAAAGCTCGGGTATAGAGATAACCGGGGCACGCGGAGACGAGGATTTATTCCCGAGTTCCTCCTTGTTAAGGGAGTACGTCTCATTGGAGGGGTGTGAGCTCGCCACAAAAGGCCTACTCAAGATGCCACAAAGGCCTCACCCTATTCTCCGATGAACCGCACCCAAAGGTTTGGTTCACCTTCCACTACCGGAATCCTTCGGGGCGGATTCCGGAGCCCTTACAAGTTTTGGGGCACACACCCACAACTCAATTGGGGGCTCCCAAAGCGTGCCGAAGCTTCACAAGCCGAAGTCTTCACGGCACCACCGCCTAGGGTCCAATGACCCAAGAGTAACAAGCTCCCAACCTTAAATCCCACTAATCACCGTGGGGAGCACAACCCGATGCAACAAATGCAAAAGGGGAAGATCACACCAGGTGGTCAAATTCTTCTCCCCAAAATCCAACCAAAGCAACTAATGCTACGGAGGGATTTAGGAGGAAGAACGGAGGAGAAAACACCGGCAGGCCAGCGCGGGTGGGCCGGGGGACAACCCGAGAGAGCCGGCCGCGACCCGGCCAGGCCGGCAGGCCTTTTTATTTTCTTTTCACTTTTTCAATTTTCTGTTTTGAAAATACAATCGAACCGAAAACACAAAAACTCTCACATACGAACTCCGTTTTCGATAAACTTGGACTCGTTGGAATCGTCACAACGAGCACAACAAGAATATGCATAGAAACATCATAGTCCAAGAATATAATATAAAGATAAATGGGGAAAGAAATAAAGCTCCCATTTGCAAATCGGAAATGCAATAACTTTCACCCACGAACTCCGTTTTCGATACTTGGACTCGTTGGAATCGTCACAACGAGCACAACAAGATTATGCATAGAAACATCATGGTCCAAGAAAATATTATAAAACCAAATGGGGAAAGGTTAAAACTCTATTTTGAAAACCGAAAATGCCGAAACTTTGCAATTGAAGTCTAAATGAAATAAAACCAATTTTGTTGGAAAGAGGACGACAAAAGCAACCTTTGAAAAAGGCAAACAAGCAATGGAGATTTTGCAAAGAAATGGAATAGATAAATCTTCCACACGGATGAACCGGCAAAATCTCCAATACCGAAACCGCAATAGAAGACGCATATGAAAACCGTTTTCGGTGAACTTAGCTTTGTCATGACGAGCACGACAAGCACCAAGACCACACCACGATTTGAGACACATAAGAACCAATAAATATGATTGCATGGATGCAAAAGTTTGTGCTCTCTACGACGATATGATCACGATATTCGGTCGAGAGCCCCTCTTGATAGTACGGTTATCTATCCTATAATCCGGTCTCTAACTAAACAACATGAGACCGGTAAAATAGAAAACCCTATCAATATCATACCTTTGCCTTGCGGATTAATCCACTTGAGGTCGATGAAGACGATCTTCAACTCCTCAAGATGCATCACCTTCCTCGATTGCGCTTCAGTGAAGATTCACTTGATGCTCCCCCATACACCAAGATGGGAGATGCTCTTTTCGGCATATCTTCACTTGGCCTTGAGTGATGATCAACCCGCACAAAGCCTTGATCAACACACACTTTTTTTCTTCCCTTAACCTTGACTCCAACAAATGGAGAACAAGCAAACAAATGGACAACCTACAAATATAGCTCAATGCAAATATTAGTCCATGGAGATTGTCATTAATTACCAAAATCATGCATGGGGGCAACCATGCACTTTCAAGGAGGCGGCCATCAGCAGTAGGAGGGAGGCCGGTGGCGCTGCAGGTGGATCGCCACGGTAGGCCTTCAACAAGCCGACATGGAAGACATCGTGAATGCGTGCACCAGGCGGCAACTCCAGACGGTAGGCAAGCGTACCAATGCGCTCCAGCACACGAAAGGGCCCGGCGTAGTGAGGGCCCAGCTTGCGCTTGGCACGCGGGTCCAGGGATTGCGCCGTCTTGTGAAGGAGGCGCAACCACACCCAGTCGCCCTCTGCGAACTCTGCCTCGCGATGATGAGCGTCGTAGTATTTCTTGGCCAGCTGCTGTGCTTGGAGAAGACGTTGGCGTGCCTCAGCCAAGATGTCGTCGCGGGTGCGGAGCAAGTCGCCTGCGGCCTCGGTCTGAGCCGTCCCGGGCTCGAATGGGAGCATCGCCGGGGGCGGGCGCCCGTAGACCACTTCGAATGGCATGGTGTGTAGGGCGGAGTGATAGGAGGTGTTGTAGCAGTACTCTGTCCATGCCAACCAATCCACCCAAGTTCGTGGACGATCACCTGTAACACAGCGCAGATACATCGAAATCACCTTGTTAACCACCTCAGATTGGCCGTCCGTCTAGGGGTGGAACGCCGTGCTCAGGCGAAGCTTCACGCCTGCCAACTGAAAGAGATCTCGCCAGACGTGACCAGTGAACACCGGGTCACAGTCGCTGACGATCGACGAAGGGAATCCATGGAGGCGGACGATGCCGTCGAAGAAGGCGCGGGCCATGGACGCGGCGGTGTACGGATGGCCGAGCGCGATGAGTGCGCATACTTGGAGAAGCGGTCGACCACCGTGAGGATGACGAACTTACCACCCACCTTGGACAGCCCCTCGATGAAGTCCACAGAAATATCTGCCCACACCTGCGAAGGCACATCAAGGGGTTGTAGAAGACCGGCTGGCCGCGATGTCTCCGTCTTGTTGCGTTGGCACGTCACACATGACCGTACCCAAGCTTGCACCAATGCACGATCGCCAGGGATATAGAAGTCCGCACGAAGACGATGGAGGGTCTTCTGCACACCCTCATGGCCAGCCGAGTGTGCCAAGGATAAGACCTGATGGCGAAGGTCGCCATGATCGGGCACGAAGAGGCGGCGCCCGTGGAGGAGCAGCTCGTCGGCCCGGTGCAAGGGTGCCTCCAGCTCGCCGGTGTCAAGGCGATGGCGTAGGCCCTACGCGTCCTCGGCCGTCGAAGTCGCCCGGAGGATGTCGTCAATGAGAGCAAACGAGGGCTCGGAGAGGATGATCATGACAGTGCCCGAGGCGGCGACGTCCTCCGCAACCTCCTCAGTGTCGCGGCGGGACAGGGCATCGGCGACCGTGTTGAGACGGCCCGGACGGTATTCGACGGTGAAGTCGTAGCCAAAGAGCTTGCTGATCCACTGGTGCTGCGGAACTGTGGATAGACGCTGGTCCAGCAAGAACTTGAGGCTGTAGTGATCCGTGCGAACACGGAACGGCCGCCCCCAAAGATATGGCCGCCAGTGACGCACGGCCTGGACCAACTCGATAAGCTCGCGCTCGTATGCCGCGAGCTTGTGATGGTGAGCGGCGAAGGGGCGGCTGAAGAAGGCCAGCGGCCCCTCACCCTGCTGGAGGATGGCGCCGAAGCTGATGCCGGAGGCATCGCAGTCCACCACGAACGGGCTATCGAAGTCCGGCATCTGAAGCACGGGCCCCGTCGTGAGCCCGCTGGAGGGCCTGGAACGCCTCAGTCGCCTCTGCGTCCTAGGCGAAAGCGTCGCGGCGCAGAAGATGTGTCAATGGCGCGGTGATGAGGCCGAAGTCCCGGATGTACTTCCGGTAGTAGCGCGCGAGGCCCAAGAAGCCGCGTAGAGCCCGCGGCGACTGCGGGGTCGGCCAGGCAGCGACGGCGGCGACCTTGTCAGCATCCATCGCGACTCCCTCCGCCGAGATGACGTGCCCCAGGTAGGCGACGGAGGTCGTGCCGAACGAGCACTTCGAGCGCTTGAGGTGTAGACGATGCGCTCGAAGCTCGTTGAAGATGATGGCCACATGCTGCAGGTGCTTCGCCCACGATAAACTGTAGATAAGAATGTCATCAAAGAAAACAAGCACAAAGCGGCATAAGTAGGGGCTGAGCACGTCGTTCATCAGGGCCTGGAATGTCGCCGGCGCGTTGGAGAGGCCGAACTGCATCACCAAGAACTCGAAGTGGCCGTGATGTGTTCGGAATGCCGTCTTCGCGATATCATCCGGATGCATCCGCACCTGATGATAGCCGGAGTGCAGGTCGAGCTTGGTGAAGAAGCGCGCTCCATGTAGCTCGTCCAAGAGCTCGTCCACGACGGGGATGGGAAATTTGTCCTTGGACGTCACGGCGTTAAGGGCGCGATAGTCGATGCAGAAGCGCCACGTGCCGTCGGTTTTGCGCACCAGGAGCACCGGCGCAGAGAACGGCGATGTCGAAATCCGGATGATGCCCTACGCGAGCATAACCGCCACCTGGCGCTCGAGCTCATCCTTCTGCAACTGGGGTAGCGGTAAGGGCGCACGGCAACAGGTGGATGTGGTGGTCACAGGGTCGCGCCGGCGGAAGGCCCTGTGGCTCGTCGAAGATGTCGCTGTGCTGCTGCAGGAGGTCGGTCAGGAGAGGGTGCGCCTCGTCGAGTGCGGCCGCCATCATCTGGAGCTGAGGGGTCGCGGGCCCTGTACCGCCGATGCCCGTCCACTGGACGCGGCGGCCTCCCTCGCGCCAGAAGATGAGGGTCAGCACGTCGAAGTCCCAGAGTGTGGACAGGAAGTCGAGGCCGAGGATGAAGTCGTAGCAGCCCAAGTTGATGCCGACGCAGTCGATGGAGAAGTGGTCGTCGCCGATGGGGATGGGGACCTGCCGAGCCACGCCCTGGCAGCAAAGGCGGTCCCCGTTGGCGACGGTGACGCTGAACTGCTCGGCTCCCGACGGCTGCAGTGCTAGACGTCGCATGGCGTCCCCGGACAGGAAGTTGTGCGTCGAGCCCGTGTCCACGAGCGCGGTGAGGCGCTCACCGTTGATTGTCACCAGAAGCAACATGGTCTTCGCCGTCTTGATGCCTGCCATCGCGTGGAGGGAGACGACGAAGGCTTTCGAGTCGATCGGCCCGTAGGTCGTGACGCCCGCCTCGGAGAGTGTCGTGGCATCGAGCTTCGCGGTGAGGGCCTCCACCTCCCCGTCGTCAACGTTCTCCAAGTAGAATAGGCGGGCGCACACGTGACCCGGCGCATAGATCTCGTCGCAGTTGAAGCACAGACCCTTACGGCGCTGCTCGAGCTGCTCGGCCATGGTCAGGCAACGGAAGGGGCGCGTCGGCGCCGGTGGAACCGCGGGGGCGGCCCGCAGGGCGGGGCGCGTTGGCGTGGGGGCCGCCGGTGCGGGGCGGGTGGGGGGCGTGCGCTTCGGCCCTGGAAGGACTGCTGCATGGCAAGGGCGCGCTGCTCGTAAGCGGGTGCGTAGTACATGGCCGTCTGCAGGTCTTGCGGGTCGCGCATCTCTACGTCGATGCGGATGTGGTCGGGCAGGCCGCTGATGAAGAGGTCGGCGCGCTGGCGAGCCGTGACGCCAGGCGCAACGCCAACGTCTGGAAGCGGTCGGCGAAGTCCTGCGCCGAGCAGGTGAAGGGGAGGCGGCCGAGCTCGGCCAGCCGGCTCCCGCGTATCGGGGGGCCGAACCGGTGGATGCAAAGGTCGCGGAAGCGCTCCCACGGAGGCATCCCGCCCTCGTCCTGCTCGAGGGCGTAGTACCACGTCTGGGCGGCTCCGCGGAGGTGGTAGGAGGCGATCCATGTGCGGTCGGACGCAAGTGTCCGCTGCCCCTTGAAAAACTGGTCGCACTTGTTGAGCCAGTTCAGGGGGTCGACGGTGCCGTCGTAGGTGGCGAACTCCAGCTTGGTGAAGCGGGGCGGCTGCTGACCGTGCGGAGCGGCGGTGTAGGCTCCCTCGTGACGACCCATCGCGGCGGGGGGCGAGTAGTTCGGCACCATGGAACCCCCGGCGTAAGGGTCGGCGTACCCGGAGAATCCCCCGAAGGCGGCGGTCGAGGATGACGCGGTCGGCTGCAGCACGGTCGGCTGGGCGGGCGCCGTCGTGAACACGGGCGCGTCGAGCCAAGCCGGGAGCTGGGACGGCGAGGACGGGAACCTGATCTGGGTGATCGGGATCCCCTGGTGAGAGGTGGTGGCAGCCGGTGGCGGTGCGAAGGTCACGGCCGGCGGTGGTGGTGGGGGCGCGGCGGATCCCTGGAGGAAGGTCCGGAGGTTCGAGACTGCCAGGGTGAGATCGCGGATAGCCGTCGACATCTCTGCCGGAGAGAGGACGGGGGCCGGGTCCGAGGTGCTTGGCGGCGGCCCCGTGGTGGTGGTTGACGCGACGGTGGTGCCGGCGACGGTGGTGGTGGGAAGGCCAGAAGACATCGTCGATCCTGAGCAATCTGATACCAAATTGATAGGAGCTAGGGTCCTACCAGGCTTAGGGCATAGGTTGTATGGGTGGAAGGGAGGGTGGCGAGGCTGGAGGCGCGGACGTCGGCGCCGTGGCCGCGCAAGAGGAGGAGGACGGCGGTGCGCTGGGGGCGGCGGCTAGGGTTTAGGAACTTCCGTCTCCTGAGGGAGACGGCAACAAATATGTTTATTGCTTAATTGATACGGAGAGATTACATGAGTTTATATAATAGTCCAACTACTAAAACCCTAGATAAATTGGGCTAGGCCCTAAAGCGGTCCACTAGTGGGCCTCTTCCGGTTGTAGTGCAAACCGGTCATAACAGAAAACTGAGTATATTCTATTGTGATCATCTCCACAGCAAAGCAAAACACCACCTAGATTCAAAGCAAAACAAAAAAAACCACCTATACTTGATGTAAAGCTCAAGTCTATTACAGGTTTACAAAATTAGAACAGATACAAATCAAATTTCCATTCTACTATATATATGAATAAAAAAGGACATCAAACAATCTCTTGACATTAGTAAGATGTAAGCAGCATATTATCCCTACCCAGGTCCACCTATATTTCCCATTTTCTCTTCTCAATCAAGTCAAGTAAAACCACGCTATGAAAGAAAAAGTTTATGCCACAACGACCACAACCTCACATGAGTTATGTAAACTCAGATAAAAAAAACATATGGCCAGTTCATTATTACAAAATGCAGCTGGAATCTAGAACCTTTTCTAATTCTCCGGCGAACAAATTAGGACACTAAACAACAAATGGACACTACAGGAAGGAAGTTCAACGCCGAGGGTTTTCCCCCTCGGCTTAGCTATGTTTACCCTCGGCATATGTTAATGCCGACGGTGACCCTCGGCGTAGAACCCTCGGCTTAGGTGCTCCTCGGCACAGCTCGATACCGTCGGCGTTGCTCCGGCCGTCAGCGTAGCGCATTGTGCCGACGGTATATCTCAACCCTCGGCACAATTTAACCGTCGCCACAGAAAGTTAACGGACGGAGAAAACGGCGCTCTGGAGTTGTGCCGAGGGGGTTACCCTCGGCGTAGGTGGCCACGTGGAGGGCGGAAGGGGCTTAGGTGAATGTCAGTGCCGAGGGGGATACCCTCGGCGTACGTGACCACGTGGAGCACGCTGCGGGGCTGAGGTGAAGGTCAGTGCCGAGGGGGTTACCCTCGGCGTTGGTGGAAGCCTGGGCGGGGAACAGGACCTATGCCGAGGGGTTACCCTCGGCGTTTGTGGAGGCATGGGCAGGGCGCAGGACCTATGCCGAGGGGGTTACCCTCGGCGTTTGTGGAGACTGGGCAGGGAGCAGGACCTATACCGGGCGTACTCCCAACCTGCGTTGTGGGGCAATAGTTGCGGTAGTGCCGACGGTGTTACCTTCGGCATAGTTGCGGTAGTGCCGAGGGTTACCCTCGGCATTATGTGCTCTGGGCGCGCAAGCGGGACTGGTCGTACTTCTGGTATGGCTGGTGAGGCTCATGGTCACGCTACTACGCCGAAGGTAACACCCTCGGCGTTGATATTTTCCGTTAACTAACTGTCCGCACATCTACGCCGATGGTAACCCCCTCGGCGTTGATATTGGGCCGTTAAATATCCCGCCAGCAGTAGTTGCCAGCGCACGATGGGGCGCAGGATGTGCCTATGGCTAGCCTATGCCGAGGGTGGCCCTCGGCGTTGATGTATCTATGCTGAAGGTCCCTATACAACGACGGTCACCCTCGGCACTGATAATCTATGCCGACGGTTTCTTTACGCCGACGGTTGTTTTCCGGCCGTCGGCACCGCGAGAGCTATGCCGAGGGTCCCGACATTTCCCCCTCGGCGTTGAAATCCCCCTCGGCATCGCTGTTTGTTCCTGTAGTGGGAATGTGAAAGGATATTGGTGTGACACCATAGCCGAGAGGGATGAAGGCCAGCCTAGTCATGGATCGTTCTGTCCAACAAGGTGTATTTACTCTGTCGGAATGCAAGCGGAGAAGCTTCTGCAGTCCTTGTAGTCATGATGCGCACCTCGTCGATGCCATAGCAGACCCATCTGCCAATATCTGTGTAAAATAGAGATTCATGATAAGCAGACTGTAGATAGCAAAATCTATGAATTTTATTCTTTAGATACCAGTAGACATGATCCTGAGGATAACTGCAGAGAAAAGGGAGAGAGCGCACCTAGTGATTCAGAGACAAAAAGCATAATTACGATTCGGTGCAATGTAAGTCATTTTGGAATCAGTGAACTGTACATTTGCAATATCTCTAATGTGAAGCAAAAACTAATGCAGCCAATCACCCAAGTGCATGAAAAAACAAATGATGTAACCAGCCTACACAAATATGGTCGTCTTCAGTATAGACCTCACTGCAAAGCCTATTCAAATAATTCTTCCGGCTAACAACATAGTGTAGCATCATCATAATCAAATCTGCACTTGCTAAACCAGGCATCTCAAACACAAAGGTCTAGTATCTGAAAATTGTTGCATCAATATTTTCACATAGTTCATGACCAACGCAGCGTCCAAAACATTTTCCTGACATCACCATAGCCTGGTATGAACGGCCACCACTGATTATTACTTCTGGATCATACTAATATGCTACTTGTCTCACATGGAACAAATGCTATATATTCAGAATTAAGTACACACAATCTCTCCAATCCTTCAGCAACAAATGCAGGAAACACAACGACATGAGCTATGAATTTATTAAAAAAATGCTTCTAGTACTAAGAACCTAAGAGAGCAACAACTGTAGACAAAAGTAAAATTATGCTAACAGCAGCAACCTAGACAGACGCGAAACAATAACATTCAGACCAAATTAATAACTGATTAGTCACCCCAAGAAGCATGTGTAGAAAATAAATAGCGTGAGAAACACTTCTTTCAACAGCAAGCCATTCCACTTTAACACTATGCATTTTTTATCCAGCATTAAGCCCAAAAGAAAATTATAAGTGTGGTCTATTTACCATATTTATTGCAAGAACAGCTAAATTAACTGATACCAATATATCCTCACATTGAAAATTCCTAAAGCTAACGAATTAATGTGACTATAATATGACTTTTGAGGGTGAGTGTGTCGCAAGAAATGTCACAAACCTTATTGTTCCTACCTCTATCATCACAACTGATATCAACTCTTGGAGGTGAATGTATGGAGCAATACAATGCTGCAACAGGACATGTATTCTATAGATGTAACAAGCTCTCCCAAGATCAGTAACAAGCACCATTGAGCTTTGAAATAAAGCAGCAATGGACAGACGTAAGCATCCAACCAAACCTACCTAATGCATTCATTGTTTAAATCGGTACTCCATTATTCTTTAGGTTCTGTTTTATAGTGCATAGGATGAAACTTTTACAACTTTGTCCGCTAACATAAACATGAAGTATTTTGATTTGCTGTGTGC